>OZJO01017021.1:0-23053 GCA_900406225.1 Acrobeloides nanus | reverse complement strand
ACTTTCAGCTTAAAAACAAGTATTTCTCAAAAAATTTTCGCCTGCGGCGCTGTTTTTTTCTTTAAGGTTTTTTACCAATTTTTTCCATTTTTCAACAAAATCCCTAAATTTGACATTCTTTTAAACCAAAAATTCATTTTCTGAGCATTTTCAGCATATAAACAAGCATTTTTCAACAAAAAATTCGCCTGCAGCGCTGGTTTTTGCATAGACTCAAGGATTTTAACAAAATTTTCGTCGAAAATCGAAAATTTCTGAGCGTTTTCCGCTTAAAAATGAGTGTTTTTCAACAAAAAAATTTTCGCGCCTATCGGCGCGAAAAACAGGGGATAAACTGATTTTTGAAATTTTTTTAAAAAATCGAAAAAATTGCCTTGGTTCCCCCTTATATTTTTGCCCAAATTTTTAAAAAATTTTCGAAAAAAACATAAGGGGGGACCAAGGTAAAAAAAATTTTTTTAAAAAGGTTCCCCCTCCATTCTTGAATCCTGGTTACGCCACTGTGACATTTGCACTTTCACATTTGTGCCCCAACATTTGCGCTCTATAATTGCGCCCGACATATGCGCGCTAATAATTGCACCGCGCAAAAATCGGGTGCTCAAAAGTCGGGTGTGCAAGTGTCGTTGTGTAAATTTGAGGGCGTAAAAGTCCCCCCACCTGGCAAATCAACGCTCGGAAGTGCCGATTGGGAGCGCCGCTCGGGGTTCACGTTCGAGAGATGCTCAGGAGAGACGCTTGGTAGCGAGGCCGAAGGCCTAAAAACTACCTGAAAGCCGAGCTTCTCCTCCATGTACTTTTTAGAAATCTTCCATTCCTGAAAGCACCAACTCTTTACAAACAAGTATGTCGTCTTCAAAGTCAAAGCAATCAACTAGATGGACAAATTTTGAGCTAAAACTTCTTAATCAAGAAGAAATCGTCGTAGAAAAGCATGAAATTAACATTATACTCGGAAAACAAGATATCACCGAGATTCGACAGGTACATCTCATGAAATTCAAATCTGTAGAGAACAAAAATCGCAAAAATCAGCTTGAGATACAGGGTGCTCCAAAAGTTTCATGAATATGAAAGATTTGTCGCAAATTTCTGCATTGACTCATATAAAATTTTTTGCGACAAAATTTTTTTGACTGACTTGGAGAGGTTTTTCTAGTTTGTGACTACTCAAGAGTAGAGAAACTTTGAATGGATTTTTAGACCTTTTTTTCGGCCACATTTCATCATCGACTACAGAATGCGCCTCAAAAAAAGATCCAAGAGCTATACAGAAATAAAAAAGAAATTATCGAAAAAAGTCGCCCAAATCGGATGCGCGCAATCGATTTTCACATAGAAAAACCCCCAAGAGGGTCATTTTTATAAAGATTAGATGGAATCTGCAAAAGCCGGTTACTTTCCGAACGATTCAGTATAAACAGGACCGGAAACTTTTTAGATGCGTCAAATTGAGCATGATAATTTGAATAAATTTATTGGACTGTCTATAGATGAAGATTTATACTTCTCCGTATGGAAATACTGTACTAGAGGAAGTTTAAAAGTAAGACGATTTGTATAATATAGTCCTTTTCACGAGAGTAGGGAAAAAGGTTGACACTCCAAAGCGCAATGGGCAAAGAAGCCTACAGTCTGATCTGCCAAGTTAAGCAAAGTTGAAACTACCAGGTTCGATCCTGTTAGGATAAAACTTTTGATTTTCATTTTTTATCTTCAAGGGACACAAATTGTTTGCTCCCAGAAAATTAAAAGATTAACCCTGCGGGATCGAACCTGGCGGTCTCAACGTTGCTTAACTTGCCAGATCGAACAGTCGCTATCTTGTCCATTGCACTAGAGCCAACTGGAGCGCCAACTTTTTCCATACTCTCGTGAAATGGACTATAAAATATGGAGCATAAATTTCAGGATATTGTCCTAGGAAACAGAGTAAATATGGACGCATTCTTCGTATTTTCTTTGATTCATGACATTTGTGAAGTATGTCTATCTTTGTTTTATCAATTAGCTATTCTTCTTTTTTAATTTTCAGGGTCTATCCTACATCCACAAGTCTCCACTTAAATTTCATGGAAACCTCAAATCTTCAACTTGTTTAATTAGTGACCGCTGGCAAATTAAACTCTCTAGTTTCGGGCTTTCTTCATTACGTCGATATTCAACTCAAAAAGCAGAAGGTATTATTACCAATAGTTCATTTGTGCTTATTGTCAGCAAATGAGGAATAAATTTTCTAGATTTGTTGTGGTCAGCGCCGGAAATAATCCGGGATCCATTTATGGAAAGAAATCAAGCTACAGATATTTATAGTTTTGCAATAGTTTGTTCGGAAGTGATCAATTTACAGCCAGCATGGCAATTAGTAAATAAAGAAAGAAGTGCAACAGGTGAACATGAAGAACAGTTAGGAAAACTATATACCCTTTTTTAGACATAATTATGAGGGTTAAAAAAAGAGACCCACAACCATTTCGGCCGACTTTAGAACCCGCCGTACGTGGCCTCAACCCATCATTGTTGACACTAATTCAAGATTGTTGGCACGAAAATCCACATCAACGGCCAAAAATTGTAATTATCAAAACGGTTTTGGCAGCTGTTGTAAAAAATCGGTAAGGAGATTGGTTTTGTTCAAAAAGTTGACAATTTTTCAAAAATTTAGGAAACAAAATTTGATGGATCACGTGTTTAACATCCTTGAACAATATGCTAGTACTTTAGAAGCAGAAGTGGAAGAGAGGACAAAAGAATTGGTGGAAGAAAAGAGAAAATCGGATTTATTGTTATATAGGATGTTACCAAAGTAAGGAAACTTATGTATAACAAGTTTGAGATCCCCTTTTTAATGAAAAATTGAAATATTCAAAATTCTTAATCTCTCGCTTCATTTTCACAAACTTTTTTGGAGCGTAAATAACAACTTTTAGACAAGTAGCAGATAAGCTCAAAATTGGCGAATCCGTCCCACCGGAATCCTTCGAAAGTGTTACCATATTTTTTTCCGATGTGGTTTCTTTTACAACTATTGCTGGAAAATGCACCCCTCTTCAAGTAAGCTTACTTTTCCGAAAATTTTGTACATCAAAATGTTAAGGTAGTAACCCTGTTGAATGATTTGTATACCCTATTTGATGGGATAATAGCTGATTATGATGTGTATAAAGTTGAGACTATCGGAGATGGATATTTATGCGCTTCGGGAGTACCTAAAAGAAATGGACATGACCATGTGAAGCATATCGCTGATATGTCTTTAGCTTTTATTAAAAGTTTGGATCAAATAGCAATATCTCATTTGCCTAGTAAACTTTTATAGCATACCCCTTGGTACTAACCTCTATCACCGAGATAGTTGGAGCATGGGGGCTTGTTCACAATATTTTATAACGCGAAAATTCAAAATTTTAACGTGAAAATTGGTCAATTCGACACTTTCCTACGCTCAAAATCAAGAAATTCTTTCGAATTTCCCATGTCGAGAAACCCCTGAGTACAAAAAATCAGCTGCCTTGGAGAAATTTTTGATACTTCGATTTTTTACCCCTTCATCCCCCAAGGCAAATAATTATATAAAAATTTTTCACTAAATTATACAAAAGTGGTGTCGAACGTCTTAGAGTTTTTCCCTAATCACGATGGCACATCGATAGAAGGGTTTGGATTGCACCTTCAAATTTTAGTTCGTATGCACAGACATTTACGCGTTTTATATAAGAAGTTGTTAAAATTTTAACATTTTATTGAGGTGGAATTTTTTGAGGTAAAATTGTATGCGTTTATAAAGGCACGTATGTTTCAAGCGGCAATAAGTCTGTGCCAACTTTTGTTTTTCGATCATTTTTGATACTTGGGGGTTTTCGGCTATGGGGAACTCGAATCCGATGGAATTATCAAGTTTTAACTTCAGGGGGTACCTCTACTTGGGGAGGGAGATGGGTAAAAACGTCAAAAATTCAGGTCTTTTCTTTGTAAGCAAAATCCCACAAAAGGTTTGTTCTTTATAATCCATTTTTGACCATAACCCCGAGGTCTAAGACAAAACATAACGGCGAATTTGTGTTCAGCGCCTAGAAGAACCCTATGAACGTCGAAAATTTCGTAAAAAAAACCGAGTTTTATAGCGAAATATCAACATTTCAAACCTAGGGTACATCTTTGAGATCCCAATTTTTCGAAAAAGTCTGGATATTGACACGAAAACATGAGTTTCGCTCAACAAGACCAATTGGATCGAATTCAGCATACACTCTTATCCACTACTAAAAAAAAGTTCATCGAAAACGAGCGAATTATGCCGATTTTCGATATATTTTTTGGGCGGTAACAACTTATGTTACAGCCCAATAGCCCAATAACATATACACATTCCTTTCAAACCTATCTAGCTTTTTATTTTAAGCCCAATTTAAAAAATTCGTCTTATAGATTGTCGGGAAGACCCTCCTGCATAAAAATAAGTATGGGTTTTTTATAGATCGTCGTTTTAAGAAATATATGGAATCCTTACTCTTTTTTTTGAAAACATGGTCGATTTTCTGCCTAGGGTAATCATGCTTCAAAACCTATCTAGTTTTTTATTTTAAACCCAATTAAAAAAAGTCGTCTTGTAGATTGTCGAGGAGACCCTCCTGCATAACAATAAGGATGGGTTTTTTGTGAATCGTCGTTTTAAGACAGATATGGAATCCTTACTCTTTTTTTTGAAAAAATGACCGATTTTCTGCCAGGGTGACCATGTTTCAAAAAGTATCAAGTTTTTTATTTTAAGCCCAATTTAAAAAATTCGTCTTATAGATTGTCGGGGAGATCCTCCTGTATAACAATAAGGATGGGTTTTTTGTGAATCGTCGTTTTAAGACAGATATGGAATCCTTAAGTTTGAAAAATACCTCATTTTTGGCAGAAAATTTATAGGTGTTTTTCCGATATGTCGGCACACACTTTTTGCCGTTTTTCTATGGGTTGAAACATACGTGAAAAGTGAATTAACTTTCTATCCGACGTCAGAAGGATTAGAAAAAAATAGTCAAATGTACTTTGTAACTTTCTATCGGACGATCTCAGAAGATAGTACAATTTTCTATAAAATTATGAACAATAGGATTCTCTCTCAATAAACAATAGGATTCAATCATATGATAGTCTTTCGAATTCAGGCATTTTTATTTGGAGAGACTAAAGAATGTCGTAATTTTTAATAAACTTTATCTCGTGCTCACATATAGCTTGTTCGATAAGGTCTTTCTTCTTATTTGACCACTGGAATGTAGACTACGAGAAGATTACCAAACAATTTTTTTGATATTCGTGCGTCAGTTCATTTTGGGCCACCACCATGTACATGTTTCTATAAGACGATTTGTTGAAATTTTAGATGTTATGCTTGGATGGCAATAATATTTTCGAAATTTTTTTAGGTGTAAAATCACGTAGCTTTGTACAATATGGTACGATGAACATGTGTAATTAAATTGAACCTATAAAATTAAAATGTTTACTGGAAACTTATAGTGTTTTTGAATTTTGAAAACATTGAAACATATCATCATCTACTCTTGTTCTGGGAGAACAAAAACATTTCAAACTACATTCATCTCACTAGCTCATTTGCTATAAAGCTTGCAATTGTTTTAACTCAAAGTCTGACATAGCTCAGAATTTTGGAATGACAAATTTGTATGTATGAATATTAAGAAAACGAACATAGTTGTATCCAAAACTTGATGCTCATTATAAGTTTGGATATGGCATGTTTATTTTTCCTAGTCATAGCTAAATTTTTGATATTTTTCTCTCCTCAAAATGCTATGGTAAATTTTCTATGTTTTTGTTGTGATCCCCATCACTGGTTCCTCTTAGATTTACTCGTTGAATACAGGGTGTCTCAGCTAAGTGTAAACACAATGATTTGTCATCATCTCCAGAATCCTGGCGAATTTTTCGACGCGGTTTTTTTAAAGGTAGTTAAGCTAAATTGCATCAGATGAGGCGACTTTCATCAAAAAATTAAAGTTCCTAATATTTTAATTTGCCTTCCAATATTTGTTTTTAGGAAAAAACACCCTTAACAGTCGAATTCTTCAACAATTCCTGCAAATTCTGAAAGAGCATGGTCGATTCTACTTACCCACAAAAAATCATAAAAATCGATAATAAATAAATGGAAAAACATGTGAAATATTAGGCAAATTTAAAAAGCTAATTTTTATTTCCCAATTAGTGTAGTGGTTGTGCGCACGACTTCGATTCAAAAGGTTGCAGGTTCGACTCTCACTGTGTCGAATTCGAAATTTCAAAAATATCTCGGATGTTCCGGACTAATGAGAGTATTCTATGTGTACTCCAACATCTCGCTCAGGATTCTTCAATTTCTCGCCGAACATAAGGAAAATTGTGGATTTGCATCTTTGAGGGTTTTAAGCATCCCTGATTCACATCGAATATCTAACAATTTTGTAACACTCCACTAAAATTTTCCATTTTGCCTCAAAAACCTTGTTTTCTTCAAAACGGGTTCCTGAGTTAATGCGAAATCATTGGCGTTTACACTTAGCTAAGACACCCTGTACTGTAGGGCAAAAACCTTTGAATGCAAAGGTGAACCCCGAACCCTTGCTATAGCTATTTCATCGTTAGTGCCTAAGTGCCATTTGGGCAGAATTTTTTCCCTCATCCGGTTGAACAGACTATAGTGATGGTGATGTAGAACCACCTTGGCAGCTCACTGGACCATTATATAGTCGATTTTTTTGGCCCCACGAAACTTTTTATTACATTGGAACGAAAAGAAACTTGAACCCTTATATAGCTTTTTGATGCATCTCTTCGTGGTCGTCAGGATTAGCTAGTATTAATCCTGATTTTCCCGCCATACGACCGCGCAGAGATGCATCAAAAAAGCTATATAAGGGTCCACGTTTCTTTTCATTCCAATGTACACATTTCCTTATTCAATAAAAAGTTCTGCGGTAGCCAAAAAAATTTCGACTATACCAAGTCTGTCAATGAATGACCCGTAATGAATTTTGACCTTTATTAGTGCCAACCGCAAATGTTCTTGTAATTTAAAAAAATTTAAGGCACAAAATACCATTAAAGTAGGCCTTTTAATGCCAGAATATGGACTTGATGCGACTGGAGGTGCAAGTTATCGGAATAGTGCAGGTGCCTTGTCTATAGCTTTAGATAGAATTTACAATGAAACTTTATTAAATGAAAGTGTGAATTTTAGGTAACTCTTGCCCCATTTTTTCGAAAATAACTTTCAAACTTTAGCTTTATCTGGAAAAATATCGACTGTAATCCAACACAAGTGGCTGGAAAAACTTTTGAGCTAATTTCTCAAGACAATGTCGACGTGATTATTGCGCCTCCTTGCACAACAGGTTGATTGTTAATTTTGGAAATTTAAACATTTTTTTAAGAAGCTCAAGAACAAACAGCTTACATTGCAAATTATTATAATAAGTCTTTACTTATTTGGGGAAATTGTTTTTCTAGTCAGTTTTCTAATACTGATTATTTTGGTACAACAATCGATGTCTTACCGACTTATAAAGAGTAGGTTAATCTGATAAAAGTCTGAAATTGCCGGACCTTGAAAACGATTCCCTGATCCTTATTAACATATTTTTTCACTTTAATACGCACAACTCTAGACTGAATCAGGGAAGCACTGCTTTGAAAAAATTTCAACGCAGCGGCGTAGACAGAAGGGCCGACAGTGTAAAATTCGGAAGTTTTGGGGGTTTCCCGGGGGTTATACTACAAGGCACTGACCTTTTATTGCACCCAAAAGCGCAACAGATTTTCACCAGGTCCACGCAATCTGTCTCGAACTTTTATTTCCGCCCAACACGCAATGGATTTCCGCAGGTCTTCGCGATCGGTCTTGTGTAGTAAACGTTACCACGTCTCTAAATTCATGTAACGCTGAATTAACGTCCTAAAATAGGAAGTAATCGCGGGTGCAAACCCGATAAAAATATAAAAACTGAAACTTTCTTTATTCAATTTATACCACAAAACAACCACAATATTGCACNACGTCCTAAAATAGGAAGTAATCGCGGGTGCAAACCCGATAAAAATATAAAAACTGAAACTTTCTTTATTCAATTTATACCACAAAACAACCACAATATTGCACCAAAGTAAAACAGCAACCAAAAAATGGCAGAAAATTGTCCTTGCTAATTTACGCTTTCCTGGCAATTTTCTGAACACAAAAAACGCAATTATAATCGCCTAAAACAAAAAATCGAGTTTTACACTACCGAAATCCGACAGCGCCAACCAACAAAAAACGTTTTATAATAGTTTGAAAGAAAAATAAGATATAGTTTGAATGTAATAAAAAGGGTTTTCGTTGTAATAAACAAACAAATTCAAAACAATAACTAAATTATTCTAAATTGATCTTGTTGTGGCGCATTCTTTACACTAAAGGGAGGGACATTCCCCAAAAAGGCCGATTTCCCAAAAAACATAATCATTATGTGTAGGGATTTTTCAAAAATTTTGGCCCAGTAGGAGGCAGGTGCTCTCCCCCTATTCCTCTTGCTTGAGTCACTATTTCAAGGTCCGGCGATGCACACAATCGATTCCTAGCTTAATAAAACCCCATATAGGCTATTTTGGTTAATATTAAAAACTTGAAAAATCGCAAAATTACCATTTTTTGAGAATCCTGTAGATGGCCCTTAAGTTAATCTACTTGCAGTGATCCCTAATCGACCAAAGGTTCCTGGAATTAGATGTTCCTCTCATGATTTATCCGCAAGACACGAAGGGAAAAATCTTTTGGACGCAAGGTGAAACCGAATCCTTGCTAGTGCCAATGATGCCGAACTCCTAACAACGAACCAAATCGCGACATCATGATTGATACTGACAAGGAATAGTAGCGAACTGTCAGCCAGGGATTTTTAAAATTCCAACGAAAAATGAATCAGGGTAAAAATATAAGAAACAAAAATTTTTTGCTATCAGCACTAGGAAAAATGGAAAAAATATTTTTTAAATTAAAAAACAAACTATCAAATGCAAAAAAATTGAAGCTTAAATTTTTGTACTTGAAAGTTTTATTTTTTTAAATTTTAAAAAAATATTTTTTCCCATTCTTCCTAGTGCTGATAGCAAAAAAATTTTGTGGCATGTTTCTTATATTTTTACTCTGATTCATTTTTCGTTGGAATTTTAAAAATCCCTGACTGACAGTTCGCTACTATTCCTAGTGAGTTGTTTTAATTTGAAATTATCCTTAAGCCGGGCTATAACGCTGGTTTAGACTACTAATTGTAGAAAATAACAAAATTGAATGAATATTCAATTTTAGCCTCAGTTCTGCCATTTGCCAAGCTCTAGATCATTTTGGCTGGAATTATTTTTCTTTTATCTTTCAATATGATACAAATGATGACGTTTATTGTTCAGCGTTTGATCCAGATTTTGAAGTGGTTTATAAATTTTCTTAAAAATGAAAGCTCTAATTTTTAGCAAGTTGTAGACTCACTTGATAATTGCACTTTCTCTTATAAAAGACAAATTGACGAAACTACATCGGATAAAGATATCCTTGATATTTTGGATAATATAGCTAGTAGATCGAGAAGTAAGGTTATAGATTTAGGGCCATTTTTGAAGATTTACTCTTCCTCTCCCAATAGTTCTGTGGCGTAGACAAGGGACCAGATTCCCCTCTAATGGAAAAATTTTAAAAACAATCCCTACAAATAAAGACCCCTTATATTTTTTTTGGGAAAAATTGCTTTTTTTGGGCCAGAACTTGTATAACCTAGGCCGGCAGATAACTTATTTGTTGGCCCGTAGCAGGCCGTGCCTGGATAGGCCGGCCCTAGGATCGTTTTGATCTGGCACCAAAAATTGAGCCGCCTGAAGGGAGGCAAGGCCAGATTTGGGCGGCCTAGGCTAGGTTTGTCTCGGCCCTTCACACCTTAGTGGCGCTAGCAACCAGGATTTATTCGTCCTTCTGCCGGCCAAAAACCACCAAAATAGGATTGGTGACTATGAGAAATTGTTTAAGTGTGTGGTTTGACTCTAAATTTTTAGTAGTAGTCCTGTGTTTTGATGACCCAGTTGTAGAACAAAAATTCCTTACTTATTTATACGATAAAAACATGGCTAATAATGAATATGTTTATATTTTTCCAAAAGTTGACATGCTACACAATGGTACGTAGTTTTTAAATATTGACTATAAAATTTAAATTTTTCGAAAAAAATCATAGGGGGACCAAGATAATTTTGGAAAAATTTCATTCCTCCATCCAGGACGACGAAAAACATCACAAAAATCATCTATCCATCCATCCTCCAAGGGGTCGATCCCACCCCTACTGTAAATGTATGTCTCACCCTTAATTTTTTCCTGTTGAGATAGTGAATGGGGGGGGGGGTGCAGACTTGTCCTTCTTGCTCGGTATACTAGATTCTGGTTACTTGCATGATTTTACAAATATCTTTTAGGAAAAAGGGTAGTTAGTAATAATTATAATGATGATTTCAAACTCAATGCTGTCTATGAAAAAAGTTTTGAAGTAATTTTTTAAAACATTTTCAGAGAGTGGAAATGGGTCCAAAAAGCTGAATTTTCCAAGCAGGGTATATCGGCTCACTTCGAGCCAATACATGAACCGATATAAAGTAGACCAAAGTCAGGCGTTTCGAATGTCATGAGTGGGATTGATTTTTCTTTCAATGACCCTGTAAGTTGGGTGACAGAGCCCTAACAACTCTGACATCTAGGCAAAATTCATGAAACAAGGGGACTCGAACCCGCGGCCTTTGGCGCACCGGATCATTGCTCTAACACTGAACTACAAGTTTACATAAACTAAGACCTGACAAAATCACTTATAACTTTGACCAATTTTCGCTCTTTTATCATGTTGCAAATTTTTGAAGCTCAACATTATACAACAAGATGCGGCAACTTTAATTGAGTTTAACATTGATGCCATCCAGCGAATGGCATCATCACCCTGGAATTGCGCTGATTGCTTTAACGATGATCCAATGGTAGAACAAAGGTCTTCACAATATTTAATTTTTTGAATGAAATTTAGGAGTCTGAATTTGCGCCATATCTGCACGATGCCTTTTATATTTTTATAAAAGCTCTCAATTCTTCTATGGGCGACATAAGTCATCTATCAAGTTCCTTGAATAGTGGGGCTATTGTGGCAGGGAATGCGGAGGGCTTTTATGAAGGCGAGCTTTGAATTTTAAGACCCCGTTCTTGTAAGAATCAAATATGGCTACAAATCCTTTACTACATGAATTCGCTAGTTTTTTCCGATTCTCCTAATAAACTTTATCATAAAATCAAAGAAACTTGTAAACGACTTTTTCGGGGATCTTATGTTCATTCTTGCCGAGGTTCCAGAAACAAATCGACAGTTGGGCCACAGCGGTCGATCGCGAATCGTTTTGCTTGTTTTTGGAACCAAGCCTTTATTTTATTTTTTTTCTTAAATTAGGTGTCTCCGGAAACGTTACGATAATAGACCACGTTAGAGTTAGTGAATATTATTTTTCAAGCTATCCTTATAATAACAACGACACTAACAACTATTTAATAATTAGCATGGTTAATGGAACGGTAAGGGTTACCTTTAAATGTGTCTACTAGATAAGATGAGGCAACACTTTTTTAAAATTTCGAATTTTCTCGCGTCAACCTTTGTGCAATATTCTTGTGAAACGACTATAAAACTCTTATGAATTAAAACACGCTTCGCAAGTGGGGTTTAAAAAATCCTTTTAGAATGTAATAGAAGAACTGTATGAAAATGCTAGTACAACGATTTGGAAAAACTACAATGGTATACAACCCCTAGGTGAACCTGTTTGCGGTTTCCTGAAGGAGAGATGCCCGATAGATCTTTTCACTGAATATAAAATTTGGTTCATTGTTGGTTTTATTGGAATTGGATTGTTGATACTAATTTTCTTGGCAAGTGTCATCTATATAATTAGGTAATTGCTAATCTTGATGAGAACTTTGGTTCAATTTTTTTTAATAATGCGTTGAAAAATTTAGGATGAAACAGAAAGAAAGAGAACGACTAGACAGTTTATGGAAGATTCCGAACAATACTATAGAGCCATATCCTAATGTAAGAGCTAAAAAATGAAATTATCGACTTTTTTATATTAACCCGTTAATGCTCACTGGTAGGAATTCCTACCACAAAATGCCTTACTCCCCCCTTTGGAATTTCCGCCGATTTTGGGTGGGAAAAATTTTTTTCTGAAAAGTCGCGTCTAGGCCTAATTTTATGCGGGGAATCCGAAAATGACAATGAAAAATTCTGAAAATCACCGGACATCAGTGATATCCACTGTTCTTGCTTTTTCGGGTCACGATCTTGCATTTTCATCATTCGTTTGATGACACAGATTTTGTTCTGATTCCTCCAGCACAGGTTTCCGATTCAGACGATGAGAACTTGGAGTGGGAAGAGCCAGCACAAATACCGGATCCCATACCAGCATATCCAACAAAGTATCCAAAAGATCGATTGTGGGCTCAGCCGGAATATTGATCTTCAATCTTTTCCTGAATTTGTCCAACCGGAAGGTCATGATTTGTCTGGTCTTGATCCGGTTCAGCTTTTCGAACTCTTCGACGAGGAAGTCTACAAGCTGCAAGCAGAGTTGGTTGCCTACGCTAACTTGATCAAGGACCAAAATTTTGAACTGCATGTGAAAGAACTAAAAGTCTTTGTCGGAAATCGATTCAAGTAGCTAAATAACTACCATCGTGTTGAATTTCATATTTTTTATGAACATTTTCAGATTAGGCTTAGAAATGAATTTTTTAGAATTTTGGATCGAAAATCTGAATTTTGAGCAATCCGAGGTACCCCCTACGAGGTCAGAGGTCAATTTTCAGATTTTTTCATTGTCATTTTCGAATTCCCCGCATAAAATTAGGCCTAGACGTGACTTTTCAGAACAAAATTTTTCCGACCCAAAATCGGCGGAAATTCGGGCAAAAATGGGTTAAGAAAATGGAAAATACATCTATTCTTATACATCCAAAATTTCCTAAAATTGTTTAGAAATTTGGCAGGCTTGAAAGCGCCAACTCTTTACAATCAAGTATACTGTCTTCAAAATCAAGTCAGTCAGCTAGATGGACAAATTTTGAGCTAAAACTTTATAATAAAGAAGAAGCCGTAGTAGAAAAGCATGAATTTAACACTATACTCGGAAAACAAGATATAGCCGAGATTCGACAGGTACATCTCATAAAATTAAAATCTGTAAAAATCGTAAACACAAGCCTTAGATAGGCATTATAACAAGGTTCGAACTTTTTAGATGCGTCAACTTGAGCATGATAATTTGAATAAATTTATTGGACTGTCTATAGATGGAAATAAATACCTTTCTGTATGGAAATACTGTACTAGGGGAAGTTTAAAAGTAAGAAGATTTATATAGTATAGTTCTTTTCACGAGAGTAAGAAAAATAGTTGGTTCTCCATAGCGTAGTGGACAAATAAGCCAACTCTGAAATATTTTCTGCCCTGTGTAAGCCTTTGATCGCAGGACTTTCCAGAGCTACAAATCTAAAAATGAGCAAATTCATCAAGAGTTAAAAATTGTCCAAAAAATACCTTGGTTCCAACATATCATCTAGGAAATGAGCCGTAAAGCTTAACCAAATATGGGTCATATCACTCCATCCATCGACTGTAAACAAGATGAATTCGGCTTGCTTGACGATGTCCTGCACAGCCATCAAAAGCATCACTATAGGATTTTAAAAGCTCTTTCTCAGTGAAAAATTTTCTAGTTTTTGGTTTATATTGAGGAGCCAAAAAATTAAGTAATCGTCGAAATCCCGAATCTTCAATAAATGAAAAGGGTTGAAGATCCATTCAAAATGAAAAGGGTTGATAGTCCCATTCACTATAGTGAATGGAGACAAGCTGCCTGGGATACGCCCCTTTGGATATAACCTTAAAACCCTTAAAATGCCTTTAGCTCCACTCAAAAAAGGCAGTATGGGCAAAAGTCCAAATAACTCGGTTTTTCATAAATTTCCTTTTAATAGTGAAATAAAGTTAAATAATTATTGCATATCTTTTACACTTCACAAAATTTGTTTTTGTTTGGAAAGTAATTCTCGCTCTCTTCTGAAACGCGCTCAGCTCTCGGTACTAAAATATAAAGCATAAATTTCAGGATATAGTCCTAGGTAACACAGTAAATATGGACGCATTCTTCGTATTTGCTTTGATACGTGACATTTGTGAAGTATGCCTAACTTTTTATCAACTAGCTATTCTTCATTTCTAATTTTCAGGGTCTAGCCTACATCCACAAGTCTCCACTTCAATTTCATGGAAATCTGAAATCTTCCACATGCCTAATCAATGACCGCTGGCAAATTAAGCTGACTAGTTTCGGGCTTACCTCATTACGTCAATATTCAACACAAAAAGCAGAAGGTATCTTATAGAGTTAGGAAACTGATAGAAAATGGATCGGTTTCAACTTTTTCGACTTTTCAAAACATGGGGTTTCGGTTTTTTCGACTTTTTTCGGTTTTGGTTTTTACACTAAATTTTTTATAAAAATGGTCGATTTTTTCAAAATTTGAATAAATATTATGTTTAAGAAATCTTTTATTGTTCTTTAAAGAAATTCAACAGAAAAATATGAAAATCTTCGAATTTTATACAAATGAGAATAAAAATTTTCTTTCGGTTTTTTCACTTACGATTTCGACTTTTTTCGATTTTTCAAAAGTGTCGTTTTCTTTTCAGTTTCGGCTTTTTTTCAGTTTCGCTAACTCTAGTATCTTAGCTAATTTTGCTAGTTGTTTTCAAATACGGAATAAAATTTCTAGATTTTTTATGGTCAGCGCCGGAAATAATCCGCGACCCGTATTTGGAAAGAAATCAAGCTACAGATATTTATAGTTTTGCAATAGTTTGTTCAGAAGTGATCAATTTACAACCAGCATGGCAATTAGTGAACGAAGAAAGAAGTGCTACAGGTGAACATGAAGAACAATTAGGAAAACTATATACCCTTTTTAGACATAATTATGAGGGTTAAAAAAAGAGACCCGCAACCATTTCGGCCAACTTTAGAACCCTCCGTACGTGGCCTCAACCCATCATTGTTGACACTAATTCAAGATTGTTGGCACGAAAATCCACATCAACGGCCAAAAATTGTAATTATCAAAACGGTTTTGGCAGCTGTTGTAAAAAATCGGTAAGGAGATTCATTTTTTCAACAAGTTGACAATTTTTAAAACAATTTAGGAAACAAAATTTGATGGATCACGTGTTTAACATCCTTGAACAATATGCTAGCACTTTAGAAGCAGAAGTAGAAGAAAGGACAAAAGAATTGATGGAAGAAAAGGGAAAATCGGATTTATTGTTGTATAGGATGTTGCCAAAGTAAGGAAACAATTTTGAGACCCTCAGTGATAGCCCGTTTTCGGTTCCAGGAACCGGAACCGCAAAAATGTTGAAAGTGGAACAGGAACAGAAAGAAATTTTTTGGGTGGAACCGGAGCAGCAAAAAATTTTCAGCAATCTTCAAAATTCATCATTTTTTCGCCAAAAATCGTCATTCTCCGATTTCTGAACATTATACGTTGAAGAAAGTTGGTAATAATATGGTAACGAATTTTAGACAAGTAGCTGATAAACTTAAATTTGGTGAATCCGTTCCACCAGAGTCATTCGAAAGTGTCACCATATTTTTCTCCGATGTCGTCTCTTTTACAACTATTGCCGGCAAATGTACCCCTCTTCAAGTAAATTTACTTTTCCAAATTGTGTACTTCAAAATTTTAAGGTAGTAACTCTGTTAAATGATTTGTATACCCAATTTGATGGGATAATAGCGAATTATGATGTGTATAAAGTTGAAACCATTGGAGATGGATATTTATGTGCTTCGGGAGTGCCTAAAAGAAATGGTCATGACCACGTGAAGCATATTGCTGATATGTCGTTAGCCTTTATAAAAAGCTTGGATCAGACATCATTACCTCATTTGCCGAGTAAACTTTTCTAGCATATTCCTTCCTTTCCAAAAATGGTACGAACTTCCAGTTTTAGGCAGAAGATGGTTGGAGCACGGGGGCTTAGTAATTGGAGCACGGGGACTTGTTTACCCAACATTTTTATAACTCAAAAAAATCTTTTAGACGAAAACATCAACCTTCGGATAGGCTTCCACACAGGAAGTTGTGTAGCTGGTGTAGTCGGATTAGCTATGCCTAGGTACTGTTTATTTGGCGACACCGTAAATGTAGCCTCAAGAATGGAGAGTCATGGCAGAGGTACATCGTTTCTTTAGTGAATATAGGTTATTCTATGCAAATTTCAGCCAACAAAATCCACATTTCTGCTGATGCAAATCATTTGTTAACCCAGATTATTGGTGGCTATATTACACAAGCTAGAGGAGAGCAGCTTATCAAGGTAAAAATTTAAAGTTATGGGATTTAAAAAAAATTTAGGGCAAAGGTGTTATGAAGACATATTGGCTTATTGGTCGTATAAAATCTTGACAAAGAATTTTATGAAAAAATAATTATCTTTATTAACAAAACTTGCAAAAGCAATAAACGTCTTTAAACAATCTTATGAAAACGATATCCTGAAAATTTTATCGAGTAATCAAAAACCCTGGCTATCACCATTAAGATTTCTTTGGTTGCTTCATTTTTTAGAATCATTAAATGGGTATATTTATGCAAAATTTTCCGTACTAGTTCCTTATCGAATTTCAGCAAAGGAAGTTCATTCATCATAAATTTATCGTATCGAGTTCTAGTTGGATGAGAGTCGTAGACATAAAATATGGAATTCCCTTTTTGTAGTTGAGTAACTTTCATTTGGTTCTAAAATACTTTGGGAGATATGCCCATTTGAAGTTTGACCTAAAGTTCAAGAGGCCGACCTGCCGTACAGGGGTACCAAAAAGTCGGATTCAAAAACGGACTTCAGATTCGTGTTCAGCGACCCCGAAAACCTAGGGTATACCACGGTTTCAAAAATTGATTCGAATTTTCGTTACTATGGCTACCCCGGGTTCGAGACTGGTTCGAGATTTCGAGACATCGTCTCTTAACTGTTTCGGGCATATTACAGATCGATTAGAAAATTCAAAATTTTAAAGTGAAAATTGGTTGATTCGACCCTTTCCTGTGCTCAAAATCAAAAAATTCTTTCGGATTAGAGTTCCCTATGTCGAGAAACCCCTGAGTACAAAAAATCAGCCGACTTAGAGATGTGCTTGAAAATTCAATCTTTTACCCCTTCGTCCCCCAAGGCAAAAAAATATATAACAATTTTTTCTCTCATCTTTCCCTACCAATTTAGTTTTGGCTGTATTCAGTTTGCTCTATAATTTCTGATCGTCCGATAGAAAGTCACATTTATAATAGTACGACTAACTATAAAATTATGAGCAATAGGATTCTCTCTCAATAAACAATAGGAGTCCATCATATGATGGTCTTTCGGATTCAGGCATTGCTATTTGGAGAGACTAAAGAATGTAGTATTTTATAAACTTTATCTCGTTCTCACATACAGCTTGTTCGATAAAGTCTTTCTTCTTATTTGATCACTGGAATGTAAGCTAGTAGATTAGCCCAAAAAGGTCTATTCTTTGTAAGGTCTATTCTTTGTTCTTTGCCATTTTGACCTGAATACTAATTTTTTTCACTAAAATCGGTATAACTTTTTTTATATGAATACTTTAGACCATGAGCATCCCTGCATTTTTAGATCCAATATAGTTCTACAAAATGCAAAAGGAATGATTAAAAAAGCGTAAAAAATAGATAGGTTTCCAAATGAATTTGACGGGTGTTGAGCAAGTGTATGGGATCAGAATTATTGGTCATGAAACATAATTGCCTCAATTTTGGTGTCACAAATCTTTCGACCTTTTAAACGTGGCAATCGTTACATCTTTTGGGTTTACCCTGCTAAAATTAGTTCGTACATACGCAATTACAGGGTGTCCCAAATGAACTGACGCACCATCAAATATCACACAAATTGTTGAATATTTATCTGAAAATCTTTCTTCTGGGGGTAATTTTATGTGGGGAATTGATTGCGTGCATTTTCGAAGCATATAAAATTTATCTGACACTGATTCAGACAATTTTCGCTTCAATATATAACAATCTTCTATGATTTAGGAACAAGATAGCTATTTTTAATTTTTGTCTAAAAATCATTTTACTGGGGTAATTTTATGCGAGGAATCGATTGCACGCATTGCCAAATCTTGAAAACGCTTTCCTGACTCATAAATTACCTCAGTAAGGGGTCATCCAGATATTACGTAATCATATTGGGGGGGGGGGAGGGGGGGGCCCTCCTCATAAAAATTGATTACATTAGTGCATTTTTGGTGATTACGTTGGGGGGGGGGGGGATAAACCACCAAAAAGTTAATTACGTAATATCTGGATGACCCCTAAAATGATTTTTAGATAAACAAAATAAAATAGCTACTTTGTCCCTGAATCATAGAAGGTTTTATATGTTGTCTGAATTAGTGTCAGGTGAATTTTTCATGCTTCGAAAATGAACGCAATCGATTGTCCGCATAAAATTACCTAAAACAATTTTCGCTGTAAAAAACAATTTTTCCTTGAATCAAAAAAGATTTTCAGATAAATATTCAACAATTTTTTTGAAATTCGATGGTGCGTCAGTTCATTTGGGCCACCCTGTACATATTTTTATAAGAAGATTTGTTGTAATTTTAGATGCTATGTTTGGATGACAATAATATTTTCGAAATTTTTTAGATGTACAATTACGTAGTACGAGCTGGTACGATGAGAATGTGTAATTAAATTGAGCCTAGAAAATTAAAATGTTTTCTGTTATTTGTAGTGTTTTTGAAATATGAAAACATTGAAACATATCATCCAACATTTCAAACTACATTTATCTCACTAACTCATTTGCTATAAAATTGCAATTTTCTTAACTCTGATATAACTCAGTATTTTGGAAGGACAAATTTGTTTGTATGAATAGAAAACGAACATAGTTGTTTCCAAAACTTGATACTAATAATAAGTTTGGATATGGCATTTCTATTTTTCCTAGTAATAGCTAAACTTTTGATATTTTTCTCTCTTCAAAATGTCATGGTAAATTTTTTATGTTTTTGTTGTGATCCCCGATCAATCACTGGTTTCTCTTACAGGGTGTTTCAGCGAATTAGCGGGATTTAAAAATTCAATATCTTTTGATTTTTTAATGCGGATTTTTGCAAAATGCTTAGAAACCGTGAAGTTTTCATGTCCATTCAAAAAAATTTAAAAATTTGATTTTACGGCAAAACATTTGGTTGCCAGTGGGATTCGAACTTGCACTGCATAGTCAAAAACCGTGAACAATACCATTCAGCCATGGTGACAAGCTGTTTGGGAATACAAAAAGCGTTTAGAAATGTCACGCATTGTCGTAAAATCAAATTTTTAAATTTTTTTGAATGGGCATGAAAACGCCATGGTTTCTAAGCATTTTGCAAACATTCGCATTAAAAAATCTCTTTTTTATCAAAAGATATTGAATTTTTAAATCTCGCTAATTCGCTGGTCCGTAATGAATTTCGACATTTATTAGCGCCAACCGCAAATGTTTTTGCAATTTAAAAAAAATTTAAGGCACAAAATACCATTAAAGTAGGCCTTTTAATGCCAGAATATGGATCTATTGCGACTGGAGGTGCAAGTTATCGGAATAGTGCAGGTGCCTTGTCTATAGCTTTAGATAGAATTTACAATGAATCTTTATTACCTAAAAGTGTGAATTTTAGGTAACTCTTGTCCCCATTTTCAAAAATAACTTTTATAACTTTAGCTTTATTTGGAAAGATTTCAACTGTGATCCACCACAAATGGCTGGAAAAACTTTTGAGCTAATTTCTCAAGACAATGTCGACGTGATTATTGCGCCTCCTTGCGCAGCAGGTTGATTGATAATTTTTGAAATTTAAAAAATTTTTTAAGAAGCCCAAGAACAAACAGCTTACATTGCAAATTATTATAATAAATCTTTACTTATTTGGGGAAATTGCTTTGATAGCCGATTTTCTAACGTCGATCTTTTTGCTACAACAATCGATGTCTTGCCTACTTATAAAGAGTAAGGGACCATCTTGTAACTAACGCTTACACAAATCAATATAAAAACAATGAATTTTCAATTTTTAGCCTCAGTTCTGTCATTTGCCAAGCTCTAGATCATTTTGGCTGGAATTATTTTTCTTTTATCTTTCAATATGATACAAATAGTGACACTGGAGGCTATTGTTCAGCGTTTGATCCAAATTTTGAAGTGATTTATAAATTTTCTTAACAATAAAAATCCTAATTTTTAGCAATTTATCAACTCAGTTAATCTATGCACTTTCTCTTATAAAAGGCAAATAGATGAAACTACATCGGACAAAGATATCCTTGATATTTTGGATAATATAGCTAGTAGATCGAGAAGTAAGCATTTATAGATTTAAGGCCATTTTCGAAGATGTACTTTTCTTCTCCCATTAGATCAGTGGCGTAGGCAAAGGGGGCAGATGCTCCTCTAGCGGGCAAAAATTTTAAAAACAATTCCTACACATAAGGACCCCTTTATGTTTTTTGGGGGAAAATGGCCTTTTTTGGGGAAATGCTCCCCTCTCCCATAGCCGACCCATCTGCCTACGCCACTACATTGGCGTCTAGAGATGTGCATGGGTAAGGACTGGTATAGCCTAGGCCTGCTGATCATTTATTTGTTTGCCCGTAGCAGGCCGGTCCTAGAACCGTTTTGATTTGCACCAAAAATTGAGCCGCCTGAAGGGAGACAAGGACGGTTTAACGCTAACTTTTTAGTAATAGTGCTATGTTTTGATGATCCGGAAGTAGAACAAAAATTCCTTACTTCTTTATATGATAAAAATATGGCTAATAATGAATATGTTTATATTTTGCCCAAAGTTGACATGTTTGATAATAGTACGTCATTTTTAAATATTGACTATAAAATTATAAACAAGCTATTAATTATAGGCTAACTCAAAAACATAAGCTACTAGAAAAACATTACTTTTACATGCATATAGTAGGGGATAGAGGCAAGGGACCTTCTGATGCGATAGTGTATGGATGAGGCTCCTCCTCCTTGCCCGATATGCTCAGAAACTAGGTCCTCGTTAAGTGCCTGACTGTTACAAATATTTTTTAGGAAGTAACCAAACAAATACAAGTGCTGTAAAAGGGAAAGTTAGCAATACATATAATAGTACTGTTGATTTCAAACTTAATACTGTCTATGAAAAAAGTTTTGAAGTAATTTTTTTAAACATTTTCAGAGAGTGAAAACGGGTCCAAAACGCTGAATTTTCCAAGCATAAGGTATGTCGGCTTATCCCACATAGACCGATATAGACCAAAGCCAAAAAAGGAATTTCCGAAAGTCGTGAGTGGAATTGATTTTTCGTTCAAAAACCCTATAAGTTGGGAGACAGAGCCCTAACAACTCCGACATCTAAGCAAAATTATGAAAATACGGGACTCGAAACCGTGATCTCCGACATACCGGGCCATTGTTATACTACTGAACTACAGGATCACATGTATGAAGACCTGACAAACTCACTTATGACTTTGATCAATTTTCGCTTTTTTGTTATGTTGCAAATTTTTAAGCTCCACATTATACTACAAGATGCGGCGACTTTAACCGAGTTTAACATGGAAGTCGTCCGGAGAATGGCATCATCACCCTGGAATTGCACTGATTGTTTTACCGAAGATCCAACGGTAGAACAAAGTTCCTCACAATATTTACTTTTTTGTTGAAATTTAGGCTAACGAATTTGCACCATATTTGCATGATGCCTTTTATATTTTTATAAAAGTTCTCAATTCTTCTATGGGCGACATAAGTGATCTATCAAGTTCCTTGAATAGTGGGGCTATTGTGGCAGAGAATGCGAATGGCTTTTATAAAGGTGAACTTTAAATTTTAAGACACTGTTCTTGTAAGAATCAAATATGGCTACAAGTCCTTTACTAATATGGCTACAAGTCCTTTACTACAAAGTTTCGCTAGTTTTTTCCGATTCTCCTAAAAAATTTTATCGTAAAATCAAAGAAACTTGTAAACGTCTTTTTCCGAGATTACATGTTCATTCTTGGCGAGGTTTCAGAAACAAATCGAACGGTTGGGTCGCGGATCGTTCTATTTGTTTCTGGAACCAAGCCTTATTTTATTTAGGTGTCTCCGGAAACGTTACGATAATAGACCACAGCAGAATTAGTAGATATTATTTTTCAAGTTATCCTTATAATAACACGGACACTAACAACTATCTAACTATTAGTATGGTTAATGGAACGGTAAGGGTTACCTTTAAATGTGTCTACTAGGTAGAATGAGACATGACTCATTTTAAAATTTCGAATTTCCTCGCGCCATCTTTTGTGCAATCTTCACATGAAATGACTATAAACTCTTATGAATTAAAACACGCTTTGCAAATGAAGTTTAAAAAATCCTTTTAGTATGTAATAGAAGAACTGTATGAAAATGCTAATACAACGATTTGGAAAAACTACAATGGCATACAACCCTTAGGTGAACCTGCTTGCGGTTTCCTGAATGAGAGATGCCCGATAAATATTTTCACCGAATATAAATTTTGGTTCATTGTTAGTTTTATTGGAATTGGATTGTTGATACTAATTTTCTTGGCAAGTGTAATCTATATAATTAGGTAATTGCTAATCTTGCTGAGAACTTTGATTCAAATTATTTTTAAAAAAATAATGGCTGGTATTCAAAACTGCGGATAAATCCGTATCCGCGGATTTTATCCGTATCCGCGGATTTTATCCATATCCGCGGATTTTATCCGTATCCACGGATTTTATCCGTATTCACGGATTTTATCCGCATCTGCGGCTTTTTTTAAAGCAAATAAAAAATTGTTTTGTTTTAAATTCGTTTTTGCTATA
>OZJO01017017.1:0-12799 GCA_900406225.1 Acrobeloides nanus | reverse complement strand
TTAAGAAGTTGAGCGTGAAATGAAAATTTTCAATCGCTCTTCTCTCTTTTCTCAGACAAGTAGGAATTATGAAAAAAGTTTGGCGCGAATGCAAGTTTCTTTGTTCGTCTTGGATGGATCTTATTGCTAAAAAATAAAAAATCTCATGGGGTGACCCCAGATGGTGTTTTTTATTTGGACGTGTTTTTTGGTTGAAGTCTTCAAGGACATAGATCAAATAGCAACAGCTATATAAGAAAAGGGAGGAAAAGAAAAATGGGAAAATATGGGAAAGCAAAAAATGAAATTTTTTTTATAAAATTGATCCAAGTGTACAGACTGATTGGATCGTATTCAGCATGCATTTTTGCAAAATACCTAAAAAAATTTCAACGAAAACGAGCGAAAAATGTTGAATTTACAAGGGAACGACCCCCAGTTGATGGTGAAAATTTCGAAAAAGTCCTAGATATTCTCGTATATCATCCTCAACTTGTAAAAAATTTGAAGTTTGGAAGTTAATTACTGTGTGCAGCCCATCAGTTAATTCATTCAAATTGTTTATAAGTTGAGGATGCTCTACAAGAAACTAGGACTTTTTCGAAATTTCCACCATCAACTGGGGTGGTTTCCTTGTTAGATATATTTTTTGGGACCGATAATACTTATCGAACAACCCAATAAATTGTTTGGAGATCAAGCAATTTCATGCACCGCTAAGCCGTCTTCAAACACAATTTTATACCTAATAAGAATGAACTAGACTCATCTAATAAAAACCTCAAATAAACCTCACTAGCGCCAATAAACCTCACAAAGAAGATCCATGATACGACTATTAGGGCAAAAAGAAAAAGAGGTTCTTCAAGAAAAAATAGCAATAAATCATGCTCGCGCATTTTTAACCGCATAATCTGTTTTAAATGGGTATTTTCGCGCATCATGCAATTCCTCAATTCCTTCGCTCGGTTTCGAAATTTGACGAGTCCTAGAAAACCTCGTTCCCAGAGCAAAAAAATCGATCTCTCTTTTTTGTCAAAATATGCATTTATTTTTTTGGCATGTGCGCGAGTTCCTAATGTTTTTGTATAAAAATTTCGAAATCTTGGGTCAATACAAAATTGAAGGACACGAATATAAAGTGAGGCAAAATATTTTTAATTTGAGGCTCCAACATTGCATGAATTTACACCATCGCGAGATTCCCAAATTTATATGAAAAACATGAAGAGTTGTTTTTATTCCATCTGTTTTGATGAGGATTTTTACAAGGTTTCCCCCCCCCCAAATTTGGCAATTTTGCGATTTTTTAAAAATATTTTCAAGTTATTTTCGCTTAAATACTCACTATCGTCCCTGAATCAGGGTCAGGGAGATGTTGTCAAATTTCGGCAATGCGCGCAAAATCGATTCCTAACCCTTTTCATGGCGAGATTTGAAAAATGCCGACTACAGCGCGATCAAATAGATCTGCAATTTTAGTAAAATTGGAATTTCTAGACAAGGACAATGAATTTTTCGATGCGTTTGCTTAATGAAAGATAAGAGAGCTCTGTACTTCTGGGTATAAAAAACATATAAATTTTTTGCACTTTATAGCTCTTCACAAGAGCTATGAAAAAATATTTCTGGCAATGTTATTTTTTAAAGTAAAAAAAAATATAATCCGACTTATGCAACACCACCACTGTGCCAAGTGAAGTCAGTCACACAGCCAAAGCTAGGCTTAGAGTTGACCCCCTCCCGCCGAGTACACCTGCACAGAACAACACACATGCCAGAAGATGGGCCAAGTGAAAAACATCCAAAAATGCCATCAATGGACAAATTTCCCGCCAACTAGAATCTCAATCCCCAACCTGAAAGACAAAGGTCAACGGAAATCTTTTATGTGCTTCAGGTATGTGCTCAAAGAATTAAGCTCGATACTTCAAACAAGGTTATGTCATTGTTTTTGAGAGATGGCCTTCAAGGCACTCAATCCACGGCCTTAACTTTTTTTAAAGAACTTTTGTGCCATGCTAATGAAAGTTTATCCTCAGGATATTCTGTAAGGAAGAATTTGAATGAGGATAATAACCGGAAAATATCCAAACGAGCGCAACTTCAAGGTATTTAGGGCATTTCAAGCAAAGAGGAAAAATTCAAAAGTTCATCATCCGTGGTGAAGTAGCAAGCGTCTCACGTTGCACTCAAATCGTCGATTTTCTATCCCACATGAGCGAAAATTCATTAACCAATTGATAAAGGAAAACCCCATAAAATTTGTTTTTGAGGTAATTGCGTCTTAAACTCTTCATGTTTTCGTTGTAATACACAAACTTTTAAAAATTTTTGAGGAACAATCGATCTTTGCATCGAATTTTTAAATTTTCATAACATTAACATTATAGCATTTTTTTATAACTCTATGAGAAGAATAAAATTATGCTAAAATTATTCAATTTGAAAATTGTTTTGAGTTATTGAAACGAAAACATGAATCAGGTCAATACAACAACTCCATTTCCTAAATCAGGGTCAAGATAATTTTTCCATGTTTAGAAAATGTGAGCAATCGATTTCGCGCATAAAATCACCCCCAGATAGATGCTTTCAGGGTGAAAATAGAAATTTTTTCAATTTTCGTGTCAATACACCGAATCAATTCCCTGAATCAGGGTTAAGGAAGCATTTTCATGCTTCGAGAATCCGCGCAATCAATTTCCCGCATAAAATTACCCCTAATTTTTGGAGCCCTAAAAATCACAAAAATGCACTTTGTTGACTCGCTCTGTAAAACTCAAAACATCCTATACTAAATAGTGGTCCGAGATGGAACATGTAAAATCGAATCGAACGATCTCGCTCGACTGGACACAGAAAGTATACTGTATATAGGCAAATTTAAGTCCAATATAAATGCTAATAAATTTTTTCGACCATGAGAAGTTCAGGAAAACTCAAAAATAAGTGGATTGAAATAGCGCAAGACAAAATCAACAAGATAACATGACTTTACAACCATATAGCACCAATCAATAGGGTTGTAAAACAGGGTCGGTGCTTAACGTTTTTAGTTTTTTAACATCTAAAAAAAATATTTACGAAGATACCAAACATCGGTAGTACAAGGTTGTAAAACAGGGTACTTTAACCTGTGTACCTGTTTTCGTAAAATTTTTGAGAATCATAAAAAATATTTACGTAAAATTCAAACACATCAAACCTGCTAAAGCATCCATGTAGTCCTACTACTACAGGGTGTCCCAAAAAAGTGGATTTTTGTGATATTAATGAGAAAAGTGTACTCATTTTGGCGCTGCGACAGGTGAGGACGGGCATTTGAGGACGCAATATTTGAGGATTTATTTTGAAATTTTAAAATAAACAATATTGTTTAAAAAATGCGGATTCGTTGAAATTTTCAATGTCTCGTCCTCAAATCTCGCGTCCTCAATTGTCCGTCCTCAAATGTCGCGCCCTCAAATGCCCGTCCTCACCTGTCGCAGCGCCCTCTTTTTAAACTAAAAATGACCCCTATAGGTAGGGTTGCCAGGTTGTAAAAATTTTGCCGAAACGTTCACGCCATAGAAATTTTGAAATTCTGCTGCGAAGTTGACGGTCGCGAACTCCTTTAATGCGACGGACTTCCGATTTCCAATGTCCCCCACTTGTTTTTAATAAGCTGAGTGTGCACTCGTGTAAGAGAAGCGACGAAGTACTAGTCGTGATTCACGGTGATGTGGCGATACATATGATGGCGATACTGTACAATTCGAATTTGTCGTAGGTACGCCAATTGTCAGAAATAATTGTGCTTCAGGGTTAAATATAGAGTTGAAAAAAGCGAAAATTTAAAGGTTTCCAGTGAGTTTGACATAAAAATAATAGTTTCAACGTGTTCCTCGTCAATTTTTACCCCTATATAGTGTATTTTCAAAAGATTTTTTGACGTTTTTACTTCGGTATTTTTATTCTTATTCAGTGCGCCTCCCAGAAGTAGGGGGGCGCACTGAACAAAAATAAAAATGCCAAAGTAAAAACGTCAAAAATTTTTTTTGTAACGTTTGTAAAAAAGCATCTGGTAACGCTAGGGGTAACTTTATGCGAAGAATCGATTGCGCACACTCCTGAACTCTGAAAATACTTCCTTGACCCTGATTCAAGGAAAAATTGGGGTGTTAAGCTCGAAAATGGTCATTTTTGCATTTTTTATCTGGAAGGACGTTCTAGGAGTAATTTTTGAAGCATTTTCAGGAATCGGGAATGCGCACAATCGATTCCCCGCATAAAATTGCCCATATAGGAGTCATTTTTAGAAAAAAATTTCCGGAAAAAAATTTCCGGTTCTCAAACAATCACAAAAATCCACTTTTTTGGGACACCCTGTTCGATCATAAAATAGTCGGCTTTCTTACAAGCCAGACACATTTTCGACAAAATCTTTTGTATTGGTTTTAGAGAAGCGCGAAATAGGACATAAAATTTTGATTTTATAGTTCTATTTATACATCGTAAACTGTTAGCAAATTTTCATTATCGAAAGATTATACCGCTAAAAAAAACATGAAGAGAGATGCCGACCTGGCTATAGTTTTAGTTCGTCTCCACAAAAATTCCACATGCGATGGGCACGAAAAAACACATGCAATGGTCCCGAAAATTGCATAAAAGTTCCTCGGGGAACAACCAAAATTGATACTTCAGTATAGTCCGTTTCAGCCCCAACTATAAAAAATCTGGGCCTAAAATTCAAAGTCCGAAGTTAGCATCCTGTCCGATCTGGCAAGCTAAGCAACGCTGGGTCCTCAGATTCGATCTCGCGAGGGCAAAAAGTTTGATCGAACCTGAGGGCCCAACGTTGCTTAACTTGCCAGATCGGACGGGATGCCGACTTCGGATTTTGAATCGAAAACTACAACGATTCAGAACATGCCGTAAAAACAAAAAATGCTCCATTTTTCATGAACTTTTTGAATATCAACAAAAAATGGCAACTTTTTTCCCATTCGACTGGTCTTTTAAGGGAAAAATGCCGATGCATTTTCGATAATAGTTATGAAGATGAGGCCTACTCATCGATCGGCAAAAGCGCATCAGAAAAAGCACTTATTATGGTTTGTTTTTTACCGACTAGAAAAAACATTAAAGAGAAGACCATTGTCTGTTTTGATTGCATCATAGGAAATCTTAGGTTACCTGCTGATCAACTAAGATGCTTTTATACAGTTTTGTATTTATACTTTGCCGATTGTACAGGGCAATTTCGCGAAAAGAGAATTTTGCGATAACCCCTGATCCTGATTCAAGGAAGGGGTCGGTGTATTGAAGCGAAAATCGAAAATATCTTTCGGTTAGCATATCAAATAACGGTTGGACTCTTGCAAATTTATCATGCTTGTCCAATAGATTATTGTTCGTCATGGGGATTTGTGGGTTTTGCCCATGGCCTAGTGGCTAAAGCGCTCTGCATTAACTCATAGGGTGTGGGATCGAACCCGCGCCAAAAGTCATCTTTTATTTGTTATCAAAAGTAATAAAAATTTTTGCATGTTCACATTTTTATGCGGTCAACACAATGACGCTATGAAAACTTTTGGAAAAATCGAAAAAATTTTTCCAAAATTTATCATGGAAAAGTAATACCGCATCGTCATAAAAATGTGAATATGCAACAATTTTTATGACTTTTGACAACAAAATACAAAAATGAATTTGGGCGCGGGATCGAACTCGCGCCCTATGAGTTAATGCAGAGCGCTTTAGCCACTCGGCCATGTTAAAACAACAAAAACACCATGATATGGTACTCATTTTGAAGCGCTCGGTGAGCTGAGTCGATTGGCGAAATTTTTTAATTTTGGCCTTCACCTTTTCGGATTTTTTCTGTCGACGTGTCATAAGACCATAGTGATAAGCACAACATTTACGGTATTAAAAACAAGAATAAGATTGAAAACGACTCGTAAATAATCGAATTATACATCGTCTAAAGTGTAAATAAGTTTACAACTTCGACCATAAAAGATGTGCTTCTTGAAAGGCTTTTACGATAGGTCCGTTTAACACATATCTAATTTTAGAAAGGTATGAGCTTTTATCTGTTTTTATTGGGCATAAAAATGGGAATTTTTTATTTCAATTTTTACGTGCTGTATAAATTAACTTCTTTTGGACAGGATGAAATTGGAAAATGAGAAAATTGATAAGGAAGAGTGGGCCAAATATCGGCTCGACATATAGTCAGTTTATGCGCTAGAATGAAAATTTTAGATACACCATAGGCACAGCGAGGAAGGAAATTCGAAATTTTAAAAACGAGTCACGCCATTCGGCTCAGCTCAACGAGATGATTAAAATGAGGTATATATTGTACCAACACACTAAGGAATCACAGCCGAGTGGTTAGTGCGCAGGATTGCACTTATAAGTCGTGGGTTCGAATCCCGGCCCGAAGTTAAAGTTTTCCGATTTTCATAAAAATGGAGGAAAATTCGAAGACCAATGGGAGAAAATTCGAAATTTAACAAACGCGTCACGCCATTCTCAATAAAACGAGGTAAAAATATTGTACTAAATATTGTACCAACATGCTAAGGAATTACATGGCCAAGTGGTTAGTGCGCAGGATTGCACTTATAAGTCGTGGGTTCGGATCCCGTTCCGAAGTTAAAGTTTTCCGATTTTCATGAAAATGGAGGAAACTTCAAAGACCAATTGGAGGAAATTCGAAATTTTAAAACGCGTCACGCCATTCGACTCAATGAAACTAGGTAAAAAATATTGTACCAACACGCTAAGAAATCACATGACCGAGTGGTTAGTGTGCAAGGATTGCACTTATAGGTCACGGGTTTGAATCCTGGCCCAAAGTTAGAGTTTTCCGATTTTCATGAAATTTGCTGCATATGCCTATTTTTGGTTGTAAATAATTCCTCTGTTAATATTTTTCATATATGAAACGGTTTGACATGAATGGCGCTAACTTTTGTGCACTTTTCAGAACCCGTGACCCAAGATGAAAAATTTTTCAATTTGTTTCATATTGGGGGGCTGATGGGAGGACGGTGCTTGCCTCTTTGGGCACCATCCTGCCCACTACCCCCATCTTTTTGGGAGTGATGGGCAGGATGGTGCCTGCCTCTTTAAAAACTGATTTTGTATAGCAAAAATTAAATTTAAAAAACATGATGATAAAAAAATTCCAGAAAACGATAAGAGAATTTCTTCAAAAAATCAATAAAATTAACAAAACCAAGAAAATGTGATGATAACTTATGAAATTTACTAAAAGTAATGACAAATCAAGAGCCTGACTGTTTTCCGATCTTGCAGCAAAAATTTTCTTATCAGTTGTCAACGAATTTTCATTCAGTATTCTATTTGAACTACTTCGAACTAAGTGAAAATCGAAATGTCAACCCTACTACTATACAAATACAAGCACAAGAGGCTAGAAATTCCTGTACAAGCACACTAACCCAGAAATTCCTCGAATCAATATACCTTTTAAGATACTAATCAAACAATTTCCTATTGTCTTTGCCACGAACTTTGTGTGTGTGTGGCATACCTGTGGGGGTAATTATTCTTTATGGACATTCTTTCCCAGTCTAATACTGGCTAATCTCCATGCCAAATCTAGGCCAAAAAGTATGCCCTGTAGTGTCTAAAAGACGCTTTTGAAAATTCTTTTTTGAATGGTAAGTTCTCAAGCAAGATCGAAGGTAATAAAGATTGATGAACTTGGGAAGTTTTTATTCGCCTATACTTGACAGTTAACAGAGAATCAAATGCTAAGCAAAGGATTATTGAACGATTGAAGATTTTAAAGGACCAGTCCAATGGGAAAAAAGTTGCCTCTTTTTTGTTGATATTCGGAAAGTTCATAAAAAAATGGAGCATTTTTTGTTTTTACTATTAATTCTGAATCGTTGTAGTTTTTGAGATAATTGAATTTGAAGTTGGCGATTTGTGAAATCTGGCAAGTTAAGCAACAACGATAAAATTAAGATAGATTCAACTAGGGTCGAACCTGAAAGTATGTTTATTACTCCAAAATCGATCCAGGTTAAAACCAGCAGTTAAGTGTAAAGCTGATGCTTCCTTAATGCCGATCAAGTTTATAGGTCAAATCTTCCATTTTATGCGCTTTGAAAAATAATAGTTTCCGACAAGGCTTATCCAAAATACCGACAAGTTGGGCATAAAATTTGCTCAGAAACAAGTTGTGGAGCTTCTACACAATAGAGGCTTAGGAGTATGCTTGGGCTTGATCTTAGGCTTAGGCTTAGGCATAGGCTAGGCTTAGACTTGGGCTTAGGAATAGGCTTGGACTGAGGCTTGGTCTTAGGCATAGGTTTGGGCTTAGGCATAGGCTAGGCTTAGACTTAGGCTTAGGCTAGGCTTAGGCTTGGGCTTAGATGAAGGCTTAAGATTAGGCGTAGGCATGTCCGTTTGCAAGTGTCAGCGGTGGCAATGATCTTAAACCTGAAATTTTGAAAAAACCAATAAATATTTTTTCCTATGGGAAAATTTTTATTTTAAAATTTGTTAATAAATTTTTTCCATGGGAAAAAATTTTCCTATAATAAAAAATTTTTTATTGGTTTTTCCATTATGTCGTTTCTTTCGTATCGTTTCAAACCTTTCGTTTCATTCGAGTCTATTCCAGTTTCCGCGACCATGGCCCTTTAAGGTCAATTTTCTGCAAATTATACAAACATACCACTTTATCAGTCCAAATAAGAGCCACAAACAAATTAGAACCCAAGGGTCGGCCACTTCAAACAGTCCCCCGATACTGAGGACGAGAGAAAACTGTACAATGACGACGTAAACATATACATAGCCGGATCATTAGCACTCATTTCGCGCATTAGCATTCATAGCACTCATACACTTAAGCAATGTAAACTCGTACTTAAAGTTTTGTATAGAGCACTTCAACTTTCTAAACTTCGAGTGCTAATGATATTTTCTGACTTTCAAAGAGGATAATGAGAACGCAAATAGTAACTTTTCGAGGAATCTCTTGAACACCCATACAGTAAGTGTAAAGGTAATGAATCACCTGATAAAAAGCTAGTTCCTTTTTACCCAAAAACTTCCGGATGCGCCATATGGTGTTGACCTTATTGAGGAAGACGTATTAGCGCCATTGATTTATTACTCCACAACAGCAAAAGTTTGTTATTCTAATAGTGTGGTCAGGCGAGTGGATTATTCTCACATAAAAATAGGAAATCAATTGAGGAGCAGAAAAACGGTACAAATAGCCATATGGAAAAGAGATATTGAAGATTTAAAAAAGTGTGAGAAAATTAGCTGGCCATTCATAATTATTGGGATCGTGGCTATTTCATGATAATTAAAAAATCAATATTTACAGGGTGTCCCCAAAAAAGTGGAATTTTCGTGATTTTTTCATGAATTTTAAACCCGAAATTTTTTTGAATCACCTGATAAAAACCCGTATATGGTTAATTTTTAAGTTCATGAAAAATGGAGTATTTTTTGTTTTTACGGTAAATTCTGAATCTCTAACGGTTTCGAGATAATCGCGTGTGAAGTTGGCAAAATTTGAAATCTGTGTATTACAATGAAAACATGTATGTGCATGTTTCTACTATAATTTTTAACTTGCATCAATTAAAAGTTGTTTATTAAAGCGATTAATCAGATAATTTTAAATAATCGCTTCAATAAACAACCTTTAATTGATGCAAGTTAAACATAATGGACATCTTTTCGTTGTAATAGACAGATTTCAAATTTTGCTAACTTCACAAGCAATTATCCCGAAACCGATAGCAATTCAGGACATGCCGTAAAAGGAAAAAATGCACATTTTTCATGAACTTTTCGAATATCAACAAAAAGTGCAACTTTTTTCCGCTCGAACTGGTCCTTTAAGTTAAGCCCATGCATAGATCCTAGCCCAAATCAAAGCCTAATTCAATTATTAGCCTGCGTCTAAATCTAAACCAACGATTAAGTACAAAATGAAGCCCAAGCCTAATTCAAGTCTAAGCCAAGCCTAAGGTTCAAGCCTAAGCCCAAGCCTAAGCCTAAGATCAAGCACAAAAAGAAGTCCAAGCCTAATCCTAAGCCTAAACCTAAGTTCAAGCCTAAGCCCAAGCCTAACTCAAGTTTAAGCCTAAGCCCAAGCCTAACTGAAACTTAGTCCTCGTACTCTAAAACTCAATTTTGGTTACGCTACCGAAAAATATATGATTTATGTAATAATAAAAAGAAGAATGTGTACAATCAATTATAGAAAAAACTTTAACATTAAATTTATGAAAAAACATGAACGTCCATAATGAATGACTATTATACGAGATGATTCAGCCTACAAACCCCCATGTCTTAAAGCAATTGAAATCTATGCGAAAATAAATGATCGAGACAAAAGTCTTTTACATTTTCTACTGAAGAAGGGAAAATATTTTGGTCCATTCTTTGTCTTGGAAACGGGCTTTTTGTGAAGAGAAAAATTCATTTGTAAAAAAGTAGGAGATTTTACGAAATTTTCATTCATAATTGTTCCTAATTTGCATTTGAGCTTCTCGACAAAATTTTGCGAAAACGACTCCTCTAAGATAGATTTCTATGCGGGAAATTGGTTTGATGCTGAAACGCAAAAACGTTTTCCTGGCCCTGATTCAGGGAAGGAGTGGGTGTATTGAAGCGAAATAAACTAAAATTCGAATTTTTACCGGCAAACTAGTTGTCTATAGGTTTTCTAGACGGGGAATAGATTAACATATTGTCGGGGTATGGAAATGCTTGTATTATCCAGATTCAGGAAATACGATTTGGGAGGGGGGAGAATTATACATATATATTCTGTTTTTGAGAACGATGAAAAAAGTTGGCGCTCCATGATATAGTGGATAATGAAGTTGACCATCCGATCTGCAAGATATGCATCGTTAGGTCGATAGGTTCGGTCCCCAGTGGGTAAACTTTTGTTTATCAAACGAATTTTTTTCGATTTTCAGAGAGCAAAAAATTTTTGCTCTATAAAATAAATAAATTTTTTTGAAAGTCTAAAGTTTTATCTACGGAGGATTCTTCATCCAAATTCATCATTTTTTGCTAAAAATCGTCATTTTCACAACATTTTCAGCTTAAAATGGCAATTTTTTATGGAATTTTGAAATTAAAAGTCAGGGTTTTCGTGTTAATATCCAGGCAAATTCAAACCCGTTCTCGGACGACTAGCGTCCGGAAATCATTGTGAAATGCGTTTCACGACTGCTAGAGCGCATCCTTACAAATCCCCATGAATAAACGACTCAGACGACTTTGGAAAATCGATTTTTCTTTACCCCTCGATCTCCTTTTTTCTGAAATAAAACCCTTGCTGACGTTACATTTGTAACGAAAACGTTAAAATCTGACAACCCTACCTATGAGGGTCATTTTTAGTTTAAAAAGGTACACTTTTTTCATTAAAATCCACTATTTTGGGACACCATGTAGTAATGGGAATACATGAATGCTTTAGGAGAATTGATGTGTTTGTATTTTAAGTACAGTGAAACCTTGATTTAGCGCTATTTTTTGGGGGGAGGGGGGGGGCACACCAGGTTCTACAAAAAAGGCGGAAGAATCGAAAAAAACGTTCGATAGAACGCTAGAATAGGTCATAAATAACAACTTTAGTGAAGACGGTTTGAAAAAAGTCCGGTCGATTTTCTCGGAATATCAAAAACAAGTATTTTCAACTACCCTTTTAGCTTAGTTCATAGCTAATTTTAAAAGTCTGTTTATAAATCTTCTACTTTAGATAAGTGGTTTTACTCTCGCTTTTTATACAGAAGGCTGAGGTTCGACTCCCACTTGAAGCAATTTCTTTTTGCGTGATTATTTTTGATAAAAATTGATTTTTCGAAATTTTTTATAAAAATGATCAGAAATTGTTCGGAATGGTTTAAAACGGTGATTTTATACAAAAACAAGTCGTTTTACAGCTGTTTTCCACCTGTCCCACTTTTTTTCCATTTTGGTCAGCCGTGGTAATTTTATGCGGGAAATCGATTGCGCGCATTCCCGAAGCTTGAAAATGCTTCCTTGACCCTGGTTCAGGGAAATGAGTGTTTTATATTGAAGCGAAAATATGAAATTTTTGAATTTTTCTTCTAAAATCATCGTTCTAAGGGTTATTTTATGCGAGAAATCGATTCAGCACCGAAGCGTTGTTGTAGAACATAATTTTTCAAGGACAATGGTCAAGGATGCATTCTGACGCTTCGGGGATGTGCTGAATCGATTTCTTGCATAAAATAACCCTTAGGACGGTATTTTAGAAGAAAAATTAAAAATTTTCACTTCAATATAAAACATTCATTTCCCTGAATCAGGGTCAAGGAAGCATTTTCAAGCTTCGGGAATGCGCGCAATCGATTTCCCGCATAAAATTACCACGGCTGACCAAAATGGAAAAAAAGTGGGACAGGTGGAAAACAGCTGTAAAACGACTTGTTTTTGTATAAAATCACCGTTTTAAACCATTCCGAACAATTTCTGATCATTTTTATAAAAAATTTCGAAAAATCAATTTTTATCAAAAATAATCACGCAAAAAGAAATTGCTTCAAGTGGGAGTCGAACCTCAGCCTTCTGTATAAAAAGCGAGAGTAAAACAACTTATCTAAAGTAGCAGATTTATAAATAGACTTTTAAAATTAGCTATGAACTAAGCTAAAAGGGTAGTTGAAAATACTTGTTTTTGATATTCCGAGAAAATCGACCGGACTTTTTTCAAACCGTCTTCACTAAAGTTGTTATTTATGACCTATTCTAGCGTTCTATCGAACGTTTTTTTCGA
>OZJO01017013.1:0-28908 GCA_900406225.1 Acrobeloides nanus | reverse complement strand
TCACTACTTTTTCTTTTGCTCCGCTTTAAAGTTTCGTGTTTCTGAGTTCGCTTGGCTTTCATTTCACGAGCATCTTGCACTGTGCAATAATGCATCACCTCCTAAATGACGGAATAAAAAAGAGAAATGTTTTGACGGTAGCGACTCTATAACGTTTCACAACGGGATAAAAATCGCAGGTGGAAATTTTCCAACTGTCAATTTTCTCTACTTTCCTGTGGTCAAAATCAAAAAATTCCTTCAGATTCGAATTACCCGTATAGAAAGCCCCTGGGTATGAAATTCAGCCGAATTGGAAAAAATTTTCACTCAAATTTCACTTTAAAAAACTCGAATTTTCAAATTTTTCTCTAATTGAATTTTTCCAAGAGTTTTTCTATACAAAGAATTCAAATCTGAAGGAATTTTTTGATTTTGACAACAGGAAGGTAGAAAAAGATCGACCGTTGTAAAACACCCTAGAGCCGACATAACTTAAAATCCAGATAATAGGTCAATCTCCAACAAAAAATTTTTCTCGATATGACCTATATAGGGGTAATTTGATGCAAGGGATTGCGCGCACTCCCGAAGCGTGAAAACGCCTCCTTCACTTTGTTTTCGTGAAAATATCGATTTGGGGAGAGAGTGGGTTCCAAATTTCGACAATCTGGCGAACAAAAATTGTTGAAAAATCGTCATTTTCACGAAAACAAGATGAAGAAGGCGTTTTCGCGCTTCGGAAGTGCGCGTAATCGATTCCTCGCATCAAATTACCCCTATATAGGTCATGTCGAGAAAAATTTTTTGCCGGAGATTGACCTAGGCCACCTTTAACAATAGATAAAACGACCAAACCAGTCATTTAAAAATTTTAACTTTATATTTTCCACATTTACATTTGTGCACTAACCTGTCTTACATCTTCTGGTAATTGCTCTATCATGTCCTTAATTTCTTGATTTTTGAGGTCATCTAAATTCTTCGGCATATAACGGGACATAATGGCGGATCTTTCTGATAACGGGATATCCTTTTCTCGGGGATTTTGTTCACTATGCATAGTAGAATCATTGACACTGGTTTGGATTTCATTATAGTTTTCATTAAACTCATCTAAACTTTAAAGATTCTAAAATTATACAAAAATTGGGTCTTCAGACTGCGTTCAAGCATGTCATAAAAGTTGTCCAAAAATGTAACTTTGCCTAATTTTCAATAAAATCGTGTTTATTGAAACGATTGGTCATGACAAAATTTTATTGGTTTTTTTGCTTCTCGACCACTAAAATTTTTAAAGCCTTCCATAAAAAATTTCTGGCTACGTTACTGGTTGTATAGTCTGTTTCAGCGAGAGAGAAAATAAAAGCGCTGCCCATATAGCTCAGTGGATGAGTAAGGCGACAGTCCGATCTGGCAAGTTAAGCAACGTTGGGCCCGCAGGGTCAAAACTTTAGACTTTCAAAAAAATTTTTAATTTTTATGGAGCAAAAAATTTTTGCCTCTGAAAGGAAAAATTTTTTTTGAAAATCAAAAGTTTTGGCCCTGCTGGGAAGTATAGAAATTTTTCCACGACGAATTAGGTTATATGGGCAAAATAGAAGTCATATCTCGTGTTCTCAACGTTATCGTGTCAACTTTATCGTGCCAACTTTATGAATTCAAATAATCATAGAGAAACCCACCATTCACCACATCACGATAATAAAAAGGTCGGCGTTCCATTTTTAAATCATTATCATTTTTAGAAGAAACAATTTCATAGCCAATCTCATCATCAGAATCCAGTTGAATCAACTCTGGCTGTTCAGATTGCTTCGATGTTGAAGGCTGCGGTATATGGTCAACCGTTTTGAAGGAATCAGATCGCTTCTTTTTAGCCTCTGTAGATGTGACGCACTTGCTAGTAACGGGCTCATTAAGTTCACGTGGTTTCGTTTCACTTTCATCTGGTGTCAAGCTGCGTTGAATTGCTTTTTCTGCCCATAAGGTTATCTGTTTAGTTTGAGAATCTACGCCTTCTCGAAATCTTGAAGCTGACATAGAAATGTTTTTGATTGGTGGATGCCTAAACAATTAAATATAGTTCGTTTCATTCCAAAAAAGTTTTGTCAAACAGTTCGTGTGTTGCAGTGTGCTAACCGTCCGATTTGGCAAGTTAAGCAACGTTAGACGCGCGGGTTCGATCCCGCTTAGTCGAAATTTAAAAAAAACGCGAATTTCAATTTTTTGACACTACACCCTAAAATAAACCATAAAAATTTTTTCCTATCATTATTTTCCTTGAAATTTATGTTTAAGTGAAAAAATTTTGTGATTTTATGACGAATTTCAAAAAATTGTCCTAAACAATGAAATAACATAGTATTTTCTAAAAGATGAATGAAAAAATTGAAAACATACCATGCCTCCTTATCTCCGGCTTTGTTATAAGAGCGCATAAAACTCAACAAGTTGTTAATGATTCCAATATTGACATATGAATTCAATGGGACCGTCTTATTATAGAATCCTTCATCATTTCGAAAGCTAATCGTAAGGTTCAGTGCGGTGCGTTGATTCTAAATTTATTTCCTATTAATAATGAATCCATAATAGTCGTGAGTTCCTATTCTAAACCTTGCAGTTGGATTTCAACTGTCCGGTTAAAATCGGCTGTCCTTTTCTTCGAGCGTCGGTGCTACAACAATGGAGATGAACCCTGGGCAATTCAGTTTCCATAACGCTGGTAGGACATGTGACTTGGTATTTTCCATCGATTTCGGCTGTTGAAAAATAAGCTCTGATTCTTCGACTTAGTCCATTTGTTTCACAGTTTGCCGAGAATTTAAGTTCTCCGCAATCCACATGAACTATTGTGGTGCCGAAGTCTGTTTGGCATGAATATCAAAATCAGTGTACCTGTGTCACAGCTATAAAAACCATCGACATTTTCGATTTTGAGTTCATTTTTTTACCAAAAATTTTTCACTAAAAGAGGCCATTTTTCACCAAAAAAGCCAACTTTGGCAAATTTTCACCAAAAATTGTAAATTTCTGAGCATTTTCAGCTTAAAAACAAGCACTTTCATAAAAAATTTTCGCTGGTTTTTTGCTTTTGAGTAAGAATAAAACAAATTTCAACCGGGTGATTGAAATCCAACAGTCTGGTTTATGTTAGGAACTCGCCAAATGGCAGTGGATGAAGTATATCACCTACATACCACAACTTGGTCTTCATATAAACGTTTCGAAAACTCGGCAGACAAATTCGTCACCCATTTTTCCACGCCAGCCACACTTCTCAATTTATACACTCCGGGAAAATTTTTCGAAATAGCCAAGGATTTTTGTTGGAGTCTAGGACGAATCGGCTCATCGTCATTTCCTAACATAGATGTTTATAAATACACTACTGATCGATAAAAGCTAACCTTGCATAATTTTAAACAGCCATATAGATTGCTCAGGAAATTCATGTAGGATTTGCTCCTTAGGAACCATTTGTAAATCGGCCATAGTCTAAAAATGTTTCAAATAACAAATGTATACATGACTGTACAAGTATTATGTAGTTCCCGGATTCTTTACATGAATTTTGGATCGGAAAATTTTTTTCTAAAAACAACTTCTATAGGAGTAATTTTATGCGAGGAATCGATTGCGCGCATTCCATAAGCGTGAAAATGCTTCTTTGGCCCTGATTCAGGGTAGGAGTGATTGTTTTGGAGCAAAAATGAACTAAAATTCGTCGGGAAATCAGCTTTCTAGGGGTTTTTCCATGCGAGGAATCGTTTCGCGCATTGCTGAGACATGAAAATGTTATCATAATCCTGATTCAGGCAAGAGTGGGTGCTTTGAAGATAAACTTAGCGTCCAAATGATTGCAAATTCCTTTTTGTCGAGAAGACGGTCAAATTAATATGCGAATTTTAGTCGGTTCGTCGAAAACGAATTTTCCTGGCGACCTTCTGTTTTTATATTGTTTTCAAAAAAAATCGAAAAATTTGTCAAAAATTGAAAAGCTCTTCTAAATTTTCTATCGCATTACCTTAATTCCAAAAGTACCGGTTAAAGCTTTGCCCAATTTTCCGCCCAAATTTCTCACACTATTAATCGGAGTCATTTCATAGACTTTTGCTACAAACTGCGGTGGAATGATAGTCTGTTGATTTGGTTTGTGCCGAGCGCACACTAACTTAGCGATTATCTAAAACACAGAAATGTCAACTGGGAATACTAACAGCATAAAATTACTTTGTTGATACCAATACCGGCTGAACACTGAAACTGAGTTTTCGTGAAGATCTCTTTTCGGATTTTCTCGATTAAATAAGCTCCAACAGCCAGATTTAGCTATATAAAACAAATAAGGAAAAATTTTTTTAACGCACTTGCAGTGAATCCATTCTACAATCTTCATCCAGCCATTTAATAATCCGGGCAAGTCTTTGGTCCGATTCAAGTTTTTCGTCTTCTCCATCAGCAATAAATGTACTAGGAAATAATTCAGCAGCATGAGCCATGAACTAAAAAATAAAATAAAGTTTAAAGGAAAAAATATAACTCGTTCAATAATTTGCTCTGGCGATTCAGCATTACATGCAATTTCAACCGCTTCAGTAATATCAAGATATGCCTCATCAACTGAGGCTTTTTCCAGGATAATAGACTCTTGTTTAGTTAGTATATCAAATACTTCGTCACTTGCTGATCTAAAAATGGTGGAGCTACTGTATTTTAAGGTAGTCACTTACAGAATCGTAAGTCGAAGTTAGAAAAATGCCAGAATTTTAAATTTTTCGTAAAAAGTGATGTTCTATAAAGTTGTTTGCCGTGATCGCAGGAATTCAACGAGCTATCTCTCAGCCCAACCGGATTTAAATTGACCGAGATATGGCCTTAAATGAGTTTAAAAATGTTTTTTTCGTTTTAAGGCCATATTTCGGTCAATTCTGGTTGGACTGAGAGATAGCTCGTTGAATTCCTGAGATCCCGGCGAACACTTTCTAGAACATCATTTTTTATGAAAAAATTTAAAATTCTGGCATTTTTCTAACTTCGACTTACGATCCTGTAAGTGACTACCTTAAAGTGCAGTAGCTTAAAATTTTTAAGTAGATAATCAGGAACCTATTTCATCCCTTAGAAAGTTTAAAAAAGTCACGTCGACCAGGTAGCAGTTAAAAAGAGTACCCTGAAATTTTGTGATTGATCTGTATAAACAATGTGAAAAGATTGTGCCTAGATTTCTAACAAACATACTTGTAACGACTTAAATCCGCTTTATTCATGGTGGGCAAATTAGGAACCATACAAATCTCTAAACTTGGACACACTTTTTTAGCTTCTTTAACAGACATGCCACGTTTGACACCAAAAGCTCGCGCTTCATAAGTTATAGCAAGCATACTAAAAACTTTATTAAATGAACGTTTTTCCATTCATAAACATACATGGAAGCACTGCCTCCGGCGCTAATCTGACTGACGGCCATAGGTTTACCCCAAAGTTCCGGACGAATACGCTGCTCAACTTGAGCGTAAAAACAATCCATATCAATCAAGGCAATAATACGAGACATTGTCACGAGCTTAAAATGTATTAAAACCACTGGTACTACTTCGGATTAACGACCGCAAATGGAATTTTTATAAAATTAAGCATTTTAGGGGTAATTTTATGCGAGAAATCGATTGCGCACATTCCCGAAAGCGTGAAAATGAGCCTTTTATACTGCAATCAGGCAAAAACAGCTTCCACGCTTTGTCGATGCGCGCCATAAAAATCACATGCTTATGAAATATAAAAGGCTCATTTGCACGAAAAGTATTCGTTTTCATGCTTCAAGAATGCGCGCAATCGATTTCTCGCATAAAAATACCCCTAAAATGCTTAATGTTGAAAAAAATCCGAATTCAGAACCCTGACATTTGTGGTCGTTAATCCGAAGTAGTACAAACCACCAAAACCAAAATGAAGCTTTACGAAACATATGGCAAAAAGTGTTTTGTTTTAACACCCTTATATCAACAACTTTCAAAATATCGGAATAGTGGTTGATCAAATGTTAAACATTAGCGTAGTTAATAAAATCTTTATTGAGTCGACGTTCTTATCAAAACAACCCTCTCCCCGCCATCCTATGTACACCGAAGCTGGCTGTCCAAGCGTGCGCATTGAAACAATTTATGTTGTTTAAAATTTCAAACCTTTCCTTCAAAAATTATTTTTAACTTTCTTCAAAAAAAATTATCAATTTGTTTTCTTGTCAATTTTTGACCTTTTAACCATTTACCTAACCTGTATTTTTTTTAGTCTTGAAAAATATGTAAATCACCGAAAGGTCGACTCAAGATTTTATTAACTACGCTAATGTTTAACATTTGGTCAATCACTACTCCGATATTTTGAAACAGAATTTCCTCGTTATGCGAGGAAAATCTCCATCATCCGAACTATTTCAAAAAACTACAATCAACAATTTTATACAGCAAATCAGTTGGCCATACGGAAATCAAAATATTCCTCAATTGTAATAAACTTGAATTTGAACACCGATGTAATAAACAACTTTATTGATTAAAAACGATATAACAACACAACAATCGTTGATAATAAATTCAAAAGAAAAATCCGAGGATTTTGCCACCCAAATGTTTTCTACGTGCCTCCTCATGATCCATAATTCCGCCGGATGTTGTCAAGACAATGTAACCGAACTGACGCGATGGTAAAAGATTGCTAGTCCACTTTTCTAGATCCTTCAACGCGATGTCAAAACGAGGACTGATAACAGCACACTTGTTAATTCGGCCAGTCAAGTTAACAACAATTTTGCCTGCGCGGTGGTCATCAACAATTTCGAATTCGCCAATATAACCTATAAATAAAATGTATTATACAGGGTGAGCCAAAAACCGTAATTTTGCGTTTTTTGTGACAAATATTCAAAAAAAAATTTTTTCGAAAATCACCTATAAAGGGTATTTTCATGCGATTTTTGAAAAATTTTTGCCAAAAAAACACAAAAGTGCTTTTTTTGGCTCACCCTGTATAGAAAATTGAGGTTATTGAGTGGAAAAGTTTTTGAAATCATAACAGGGGGCCATTAGGAAAAATTCTTATTTTTCTACAATGGGAGTGAGAAAAATTCTCCGGATTGTTCTAATGGTATTTTTGAGAAACAAGATTATACAGTCGCCGCTCCATATAGTGACACCACTATTCAGGAAAGACCACGCAGGAATGCCTTTTGGCGGAAAAATTTGTAACCGTTACCAAAAATCAGAATTAAAAGATTTTTAAATAATTCTTTTTTTAAAAGTTGCTCTATATATCCACAAAACTTAAAAAAAAAAAAGAATTATTTCAAAATCTTTTAATCCTGATTTTTGGTGACGTTACAAATTTTCCTGCCAAGAGGCAGCGAGTGGTCTTTCATGAATGGTGGGTGTTACTATATGAAGCGGCAACTGTAAAACCCATTACTTTTTCAACTTTAAAAAATTTATTCAACAGGTGCTTTATTATTTTTCTCCCTTTTAGTAAATTTTGAAAAACGTTACTACATCTTCATATGAAAGTTAAGAGGAATATTAAGCTGTAACAAATTCTAAACTTTTTAATAAAAGGCCCTGTTCCAAAACTTTTGTCACCCCCTCCCCTCAATACAATTTTTTTTCAAAGTCAAATTTAAAACATACCATGCTTCATCATAACAGTCAAGAAGCGGATAATGACTTTGGACGAGGGCCTTATGATAACTTGGCGCTTTCCACGTTTCTCGGCATTATTTATCGACTTCAAAGCATCGGCCAACACATTCATACGAACCATTTTTAAGTTTTTCTGTTAAGCAGAGAGTAAATCCTTAAAATTTATATTACTAAGGGTGCTTGTTAGTCGTTGTCGCGCCCAAAAAACACTGTTAAATGAGTTGTGAAACGTTGTCGAGCTCAATAAAAAACGCTGTTAAACGTTGTCGAACATTGTCGAGCGACAACGATTTTTCGACAACGTTGTCATCGTTTTTTATGATTTGCATTAAAAATTGCAAATACTTTACGATTTTTCAACGTTTTTTATTGAGCTCGACAACGTTTCACAGCTCATTTAACAGTGTTTTTTGGGTGCGACAACGACTAACGAGCACCCTAATGGAGCTAAAGTTTCCAACATGTCAAATGTTTCAGAATTTTGGACAAAAGTTGCAGAAATATGATCGAAGTATTTTTCGTCTACTAGTTATTTGCTGATACAAATAATGAAAAATCCTCAATCGTATCAGAGGGCAAAAGTTCGGGGACAACCGACAAAAATTCGGGGACACTACCACTGTTGGATTTTGCGTTTTTGGTGTTTTTCAATACGAACTTTTGTTCCTGATATTTATGAAACTTTTAGCCACCATGTCAGAAACTTTATCCCCTATAGTATTTTTAAAAGCAGATTTGCAATAGAAAAACTAATAAATTTAGTATGCGAAATTTTATTTATTTGCAGTGACAAATTGCAATTCGAAAAAGCGCACTGCAAATACGAGATGTTTTCACACTTGGGCCGGGGCTTTGGGGGCCTCGGCCCTTTTCGGTCTCTGGTCGGAACACGAGTAGAAAGGAAAAAAATAAGGGGAGGGAGAAGGATACAGGGGATTGAGAAAGGGGAAGGGATAAAAGAGAAATGAGAGAGAACTGCACTCAAATAGCGTCTCCGGGCTATTTGAACGCCGAAGGCGCGTTAGCCTAGGAACGGTTAATATAGACAACTACTTTTCCACGCAGCTCCAGGTTCACTGTAATCCAATGGTTGTTACATCAAAATGGTGTAAAATGTTACACCGTGTCCAAAAGTTACACCATTGGATTACAGTGAACCTGGGAGCTGCGTGGAGAAGTGGACGCATGTTTTTGCAAAAGAACCAAAATTCGCATAAATTTGTAAAAAAAACTCGCTTTAATTCTCCCTCCATTGAGGGAGGTCTTAAAGCGAGAGTTGACTATATCTTTCTTGTTTCTATCGTTGAAATTTGGGCACTATTACTTTTTTCACGTTTTTTATTTGAATTTTTTTCTCAAAAATTGCATTTTGATGCCGCAGTGGCGCGGCAAGTATAAATCTTACATAAGAGTGAAAAAATCAAAATGCAATTTTTGAGAAAAAATTCACATAAAAAACGTGAAAAAAGAAATAGTGCCGAAACCAATTTTACTCTAAAAAATTGCATTTACTATTTATGTTTTTTTCTAATAACCGATCAATTTGCCTGATTGTCAATGTGAACGCCATGTGAAGCAAAAGTTTTTCGACGATACCTCTCACGCCTTCCCTTGCATTCTCCCAGTCGACTTTCCCTTGCGAGAACCCCCTCTCCCATCTTCATTCTCCTTTAGTTCTCCCTCCATTCATTTTCTTTATTTCTTCTCCCTCGTCCCCTCCCAGTTCTTCCCTTGCATCCCCCTTCTTCCTCTCGTTGTAAATTTGGACAGTTTGAGGGCTGCTCGTCAGCTGATGTAAACAGCGGCTTACGACGTTAAAGGGGGGCGGTACTCTTTAGGGACTAATCTCCGAAAAAAATTGTTTCTTCTTTTTTTTATAAAAACATCACTTTTAGGGGTAATTTTATGCGAGAAATCGATTGCGCGCATCGAAAAATTCTGAAAAAATTTTTCGGGGGGGTCAAAAACCCCCAAAAATAATTTTGTTGGGGTTAAAATTTACAACCCCTAATTTTGACGCATTTTTTTCTATTTTTTGACCCCCGAAAAATTTCTTCAGAATTTTTCGATGCGCGCAATCGATTTCTCGCATAAAATTACCCCCTAAAAGTGATGTTTTTATAAAAAAAAAAAGAAAAAATTTTTTTCGGAGATTAGTCCCTAAAAAATACCCCCCCCCCTAAGGCGTTAGCTGTCTCGTTATACATGGAGAATTACGACGTTAGCTGAGTCGTAATGCATTACAACTCGTATTGCAAAACGACTCGTCGTAAAGCGATTTGAATTGAGCTGTGTATTGACTCGAAAACCCTGAATTTTTCATTTTTTAAAATACATTTAATTATTAGATGTATTTAAAAAAGAAAGACGGCATTCCTTATAGTTCGACGAGACGAACAAAACGACACCAAACATCCAATTTGACAATTGTTTTGGGTTATTGAAACGAAAACCCTGATTTCGTTTTGCAATACAACGAATTGTAATGCATTACGACTCAGCTAATGTATTAAGAGACGATATCTCGAAAGTTTGAACCTAGTGTTAAACGGTTCGAGCGCCATTCAAATTGAATTTATTTAGTGAGATTAAATCATGGGAAAGTTTTTAAAAGCCATTTCAAGTTAATCCGAGGAACCCCATCGGACAAAACCTTGTCCGAAGCTCTATACCATCGATTTTACGTTGATTTTTTGAATTTTCTAACTTGTCTAAAACACCCTAGATAATTTTTTTAGGCCAAAATTTCTATCTGGCCGATGTATTCCAATATGGAGAACATTTCTAGCGTAGTTTCGAAAAAATCCGAGAAACTTCGATTTTTTTAGCCTTTTTACATGGTGGGCCGTAATGGGAAGAGTCGAAAAAAATTTTTTTCGGATTTTTTCGAAACTATTCTAGAAATGTTCTCCATATTGGAATACATCGGCCGGATAGAAATTTTGGCCTAAAAAAATTATCTAGGGTGTTTTAGATAAGTTAGAAAATTCAAAAAATCAACGTAAAATCGATGGTATAGAGCTTCGGACAAGGTTTTGTCCGATGGGATTATTCGGGTTAACTTGAAATGGCTTTTAAAAACTTTCCCATACGTTAATCTCACTAAATAAATTTAACTTGAATGGCGCTCGAACCGTTTAACACTACGGCCACTTAGGTTCAAACTTTAGAGATATCGTCTCTTAATCTCTATGTAATGCGACAGCTAACGCCTCAGCTATAACGTCGTAGACCGCTATTTACATCAGCTGACGAGCAGCCTGAGATTTGTAAATTTAGAAAGTTGGAGCGTTGAAAACTAGGAAGTTAGAGCTTTTATAAAAATTAGAAAGTTGACAACTAAAAAGTTGGAGTGTTGAAAATTAGAAAGTTGGAAAACTAATAATCAAATTTAAAATTTTTCCTTTGGCGTTTTCGATAAAATTTGTTGTGCCCTTCCCTCTTTGGAGTATGAAGAATATTAAAAAAAAACCGCATCAAAAGCTACAACATCGATTTGAGATATAGTTGTAACAGACAGGAGTTTCAGTAACAATTATATAAGAATGTTTCGATTTTAAGCTGTAAAAAATTCTTATTGAAAATGGCCTTGAAAATCTAAAAAATCTTCGCAAACTTTATTCATTGTTGTTAGGAAACCGTAATTCAAATGCCAAAATTTCAGATTTTCCATTTAAGACTAATTTTATTTGAAAAATCCTAAATTTAATACTGCATTTGTTGTTATTTGAACACTTGTATAGACTTAATTTATTATGAACAGTTTTTTCTTTTCAAATTTTATACGTTTTGTATATTCTTATTTTCTATAAATTTTCCTTATTCTGCAACTTATCAAATTTTAGGTTTAATATTCAACCAAAATGTCAAAGATTTCTCGTGAAACCTTAACTGAAGCTGTTGGTGAACTGCTCAAGTTTTCCACTGAAGAAAAAAAGCGCAAATTCCGCGAAACTGTCGAGCTACAAATTGCGTTGAAGAACTACGATCCACAAAAGGACAAGCGTTTTAGCGGTACCGTCAGGTCTGTTATTCCAGCAGTTTGACCTTACCCAGGGTTTAAAATTGGGGAGGAAGTCCATATTATAGGGACTTCCGTTAAGAGGCATAAATTTATGCCATTTAACGTAAGTTGATCTTGCCAACAGTGTGATAAACTAGGTTTTGCGTTCAATTATTTTGCCAAGAGTACAATTATCAATTTTCGGTATTAGTATGGTACGGGAACCGCACTTCAAAAATTTTTTTCAAGTATAACATATGGGGTATTTTTTATGTAAAAACAAAATCTCATTTATAAATATGAAAACACTTCTAACAATTTAAAATAAATCATACATTATATGTACGACACAGGGATATCTTTATGGAAGTAAATTTGTTCGCCAATATAACCACGCAGGAATACATAGAAATTAAACACATTATCAACAAGAATCACATGCTATTTTTCGAGTTGTTAGAAGCGTTTTCATAATTTATAAATGCGATTTTTGGATTCTATACAAAAAATAGTCCATATATGTTAACTTGAAAACAAATTTTCAAGTGCGGTCCTCGTACTATACTAGTACCTTATATTATGTAGTGATTATTTTTAGACTTCGCAATGTTCCACGACCAGGTATGAAAGTCTGTGTTCTTGGAGATCAAAAGCACTGTGACGAGGCCAATGCCAGTGGAATTCCATGCATGACGGCTGATGATTTGAAGAAGTTGAACAAAGACAAGAAGTTGATCAAAAAATTGGCCAAAAGTTACGACGCTTTCTTGGCATCGGATGTGTTGATCAAGCAAATTCCTCGTATCCTAGGTCCCGGTTTGAACAAGGCCGGCAAGTTTCCATCGGTGGTCACTCATAATGAAAGTTTGTCAGCGAAAGTCGAGGAAATTCGTGCCACTGTCAAATTCCAAATGAAGAAGGTGAGACAATTGTTCAAGTCTGAGGACCCCAATGTTCAGTGGGCTAAAGAAAATAACAGGAGTGTCAAGTCTGCTGATGTTTTCAAAAAAAAACGCTGATTTTGAGATGTGAAATCTGGCAAAATGCTGATTTTTCAATGTCAAATCTGATTGTTGAGATGCGAAATTTTGTCAAATTTATAAGAAATATAATGGAAAATTAGCACTTTCTGATTTTTGAAGTCGGGTTTTATGATTTTGAACAAATGTTTTTGTAATCCCTGGAAAATAATAGGGCTTTCTGGGCAAAATTTTTTTCCGAGATTATGTTACCACTTGCATGAACTTTTGATTACTACTTTATATTATTTTAGGTTCTTTGCTTGTCGGTGGCAATTGGACACGTTGGAATGAGCCAAGATGATCTTGTTTCCAACATTTCACTGGGAATCAACTTTTTAGTTTCACTGTTGAAGAAAAATTGGCAAAATGTCCGGGCTTTGAACATCAAGAGCACTATGGGAAAACCACAACGCCTTTATTAAAAACTATGCCTGGTGTTTATTTAAAAATGTGTTTTTGTTGATTTTTAATTAAACATAAAGTGTTGTTGTTATTAAAAAGTTGGATCTATTTTGACTTATTCCCCATTGAACGTGGTCTAAAATCGAAAATTTTATTTTTCGAAATTTTCTCAATGACCCTATTAGGGGTAATTTTATGCAAGAAACACGTTGGTGATGTTATTTTTGCGTAAAAATGTTTTCATTTTTTAGAAAATTGAATTTTTGCATATTAGCTTTTTCAAAATATCTACTTTTGTCGATTTCTAAAAAATGGAAGAGTTTTTACGCACAAATAACATCGCCAACGTGTCTCCCGCATAAAATTGTCCCTAATAGGGTCATTTTTGAGAAAATTTTGAAAAATAAAATTTTAGATTTTACGTTCAATGGGGGGGGGGGGGTATAAGTGCCGAGGTAGTTTATTGAAAAGGCTAGAGTATAAATGGCCCGATCCCAGAAAGAGAGGGCTCGCTGCGGATAACCACGATTTTTCGACAAAAAATCAAATTATTATTTTTTTTATTCATTTTTTGACATGCTTGAACGCAGGCTGAGAAAAATGATTTTAAAAAATTTATACGAAAAATCATTATTTTCACCGAGTTATGGCTATTACAACCCAATCATCATTTTTCTTTCATTTGGAATGGTTTTATTGACATTTTTATTATTTTTACAATTAACGAATCAGCAGCATTACCGATAATAATCAATAAAAATAAGGTTGTATTTGTATACATTCTTGAAGGGAAACTCATCACAAATCTTGAGCATTTGAAGCACCATGATTACTCTTCCTTAGAGAAGCTAGCATATTAAATTTATTCGGAGATGACATTCCTGATGATAACGAACGTGACATTGACGGTTTCTCTATATTATTACGCGGAGAATCCGATCCGAAAGGGTGATGCATTGTTGGTCTTCTCACATAACTCTGACTACTAAAAACAAAGGGCTTTTTATATACGGATTAAAATTGAAAAAACCTTCCAACAAATTGGGGCCGGCTCCCCATTTGAGGCTGTGAAACTGTGACAGTAGCGGGGCTTTTCAATAAAGATGTACTCGGGAGATCGACTTTGTAGGATTTATTGTTGGTATCGGCTGTAAAAGTATTGAAGAGTCGGAAAGCTGACGTCGGAGAAGTTTGTTTTGGAGACTCACAAGAAACTCTTTTTCTTTGTTGAGCTTGTGCTATAGCTTCTCGAAGCTTTATGCTACGTAGCTAAAAAAGACGTAAGATGAAGAGCATGGCTGACTACCTGAGTGCTTAGCTGAGTAACTGTAAGGGTTCGATCATGGAGTTCGCCAGTGAGTTGGCGAATTCGTTCCTCGTGTAGTTTGAGCTGCTCTTTGTATAAATTCGTTGTTCGTTCAAAAGTCTGCTCTAACGAAAAATTCCTCTTTTTGGCTTGATCTAGGTCTTCGGACAATTGATCATTCTTTTCTTGTTCGGCATGAATTTCTTCCCGAAGTTGTTCGATTTCTTCTCTAGCCGGCTCCATACTTACATACAATCTTCGTTCTAAGTCTAAAAAAGTTATCGTTTAGACTATTTAGAAAAATGGAGTAAAATGTTTTTACGCATTTTCTTTACAATTACCTCTATTTACGTTGTGTAAACGCTCAATTTCTGCATGTAATCGTGTCAACATTAGAGAATGTTGATCCTGCAAATAAGAAATTTGGGATTTTTCATGCTTTCGCCACATTTCATCTCGTTCTTCCAAAGCGTCGGATAATTTTTCTCGATACAATTCGCTTAAATCTTCTGGCCTTGCGATAATTTGTGACGAACATCGGTAGCAAATCTAAAAATATTAGAGATGGGCTGAGAGATTTTTCCAAAGCAGTTCGGCTCCCCCCCCCAATTTTTGAGGGGTCCGAAGTGCATAAGTTCCGAAATTTGTACATTTTGGTGCTTGTCAATAGATTTTTCCGGGGTGAAAAGAGATTTTTCTGGAAGAAACCGGAGAAATCTGGGAAAGCCGGAAAAATCCCATCTCTAAAAAATATCGATGAAATGGATAGGGAGTAAAATGTCCGAACAGATCCTGTTATAAATCATGCACATACCTGTGGGATTATGTCAACTCGATTCTCATTGTATGGATTCTCTATGGGAGAGGTACCCGTCGAATGAAATCCAATCTCCACAGACATCGTTCGTAACTAAATATGAATTTTATGTATCAGAGTTAGGCAAGCATTTTCATGCCTCGACAATACGCGCAATTGATTCCCCGACTAAGAAAAACCCTAGTACGGTCGAAAAATTTCGTCAAAAATCGACTTCTATAGTCAAATATCGACATTTTAAAGTTAAAAAAATGTGGGTTTTCAATGTAACAAATTCGTATATTGACACGAAAACATGAGTTACGCTCAAAAAATCTGATTGTATCGTATTCAGCATACATTCTTGTTTAATACTGAAAAAAATTTCATCGAAAGCGAACGAAAAATGCCGAAATTCGATGTATTTTTTGAGTGGCAAACAGGGACGAAAAGTTAGGTGCTAGCAACCATTGAGTGCTGTGTGCTACTCTTTTCGGGCCCTCGTGGCAAATACTTATACAACCCAATATTTAAAAAAAATCATAAGATCAAATATAATCACAACAACATGAGGATAAATTCAATCATGAGGATCAGTTGAATCTTATTCATTATAATTTTTCTTCTTTAGACAGACAAATCACACAAACCATATGTCTCGTTCGTCACTTGAGGTGGCAAAAAAATAGGGAAAATCGGTTTCACTTACATACACATTTGTTACGTTAAAATATGATTCAATTTTCAAAAAGTTGAAATTGTGAAACAAATGCGATTACTTTGTCGCCAGTTAGTCAAATGGTACGGACAATACCAACCGGTGTAATATGTAATTTGATATTTATTGATCTGTTTTTCGAACTGTGTAAGTAAAATTTGTTGTACAATGTGAAATTTTTCGACTCGAGAAATCTCTCAACACGGTGACACAAAATCGGTAACGTTGACGAATTTTCACGACTCATTGTCGAATTTATTTTGCACATAAAAAATTACAGAACTTGTTTTATGACATGAGTCAAAATAAAATTGGCTCAAAAGGCGTTAAATTTTCATATTCTCGTATGCATGACCATTTTTTCTTTATCCTTTCTGAGACCAATTCATCAAAAATTGAAAAATTCGTCAAAAATCGAAAATATGCCACCGTTTCACCGAAAACGGTGGTAACACAATGGAAAAACAATGGCATATCTCAGAAAGGATAAAGAAAAAAAGGTAACGCAAACGAGAATATGAAAATTCAACGCCTTATAAGCCTATTTTATTTTGACCCATATCATAAAAAAGTTCTGTAATTTTTTATGAGCAAAATAAATTCGGTGATGAGTCGTAAAAATTCGACAACGTTACTGATTTTGTGCAATCGTGCCTCTAAAAAACACCACTCAGATATCACATTAACCTGTTTCCTTCTAAAATAAATCTCGTATGAAAATCCCTTTATTCATTAAAATGTGACATAAAATCCGACTTCACATCGAAAACGAGCCGTCCTCGTATATTTGATCGGACACAAACAATGAAGTCGGAAATGTACGATCAGGATTTTGATAGATATGTATTTACACAAACATATGAGTCAAACAAATGATGGATATTATGCTAACTTTGAGTATATAAAAAAATGCTCATTTTACCTCTTATACATTTATTAAATTATATTATGCACAATATAAAAAAAAGTATATAATGCTGAAGGAAAAAGCTGTCATGAAAATAGGAAAAAAGGAAAAGGCACCAAAACTTGAGATTCCTAGAGAAAAAATCCTAGTTTCTAATAAGGTGAAAATAAATAGGAGCTAAAATGACGATAACCGGTTATATTGAGCGAGTCAAATCCAGATTAAGAATCGAAAAGAAGAAGGCAACGTCAAAAAATTGACGACTACAGGGTGATCCACGGGGTTCTTTACAAACTTTTTCAGACTTTTATCGATATCTTGGCTACCCGAGAAGATTTTTCAATGCGATTTTTTAAAAGTTAAAGGGGTACACAAATTAGGGCCCTTTCTCAAAAAAATTTTTGTTGAAAAATGACCTTCTAGGGGTAAAAATAGGGTGAAAAATCGTTTGCGCACATCCCGTCCCGTGAAAATGCTTCCTTCACCTTGTTTTCGCGAAAATAGCACTATTTCACGTTTGCTAGTGCTATTTTCGCGAAAACAAGGTGAAGGAAGCANCAGTGGTTTTTTTCAAACTTTTGACCAAAATCCACCTGTGGTTTTGGACAAAAACATACGGGCACCCTTATAATTTTTTCTAAAATTTTTCCTGACGGGGGGGGGGCAATTGTCCGGATTGCCCTCTCCCCTCCCTACGTGCCTGATACTCGAATACAACACTGTACCTAGCTTAAAAAAATCTTTTCAAGTAGCCAAGATATCGATAAAAGTCTGAAGTAAAGAACCCCGTGGATCACCCTGTATATTTTCTATTTATCTTCCATTAGATCTTTAAATAATTTTATAAGCTCTCTCAAAATTCCTATGGGGATCTAAACAAGACAGATGATTAACTCCTTAGAAAACTTTTAGAATAAAAATAACCTTTTAATCGATTCGTAAAATCGTCAACTTATTAGTAGGGACTATCGTGGTGTTTTCAAAAGTCGATAAAACTGATTGTTTTGACCCAAAATTTGTGTCGAAAAATGAAATTTTGACTATTAAAAATCATACTCTGAAAAAATCACATCAAAAATGTATTTTTCCTAGCCGAAATCTTGTCGATCTTATAACTTATAAGATTGTCAAGAAAAAGCAATTGAAACTTCAATCACACTAAAATAAAAATTGATTCAACATAAAATGCGCATGAGTCCAGTCGACATTTAAAAAATAGAAACTCTTTGCAACCTAACTATATGGAGAAAAGAGACCAAGAAGAAGATATCGACAGCTGTTTATGTAGGCAGGCAGCATTACGTTTAAGGAAGTGCAGAGACATATACGAATTCTCTCTGCTATTTTTAATGGTCAAACATTCACATGCCTCGTAGGCTCTTAAGCGCTCTATTGATGAACAACCTCCGAAATTAAGAAAGATGGGATGGATTTTTGAGATTTTGAAGTTGGCTATTAAAAACAAATAAATAATTTTTTACTAGAATTAGGGTCGCTGTCAGATGTACAAAAAGAACACAAGGTCTGTGGAACACAATATGCTAAAAGAACACTTGTGTTCTGTATTCCGAACCGAGAATACAAAATGTGTTCTAGGTTCCAAGTGATCGGGAAAACATTGAGTTCTGTGTTCGGAACGGCATATCGACACGTGAGGATTAACATTTGAGGATTATTCCGGGATTTTTTTCTGGAAAAAGATACAATTCGCTAAGATGAGAAGAAGTGTTAAACAACAATTAAAAAATATATATCGAATATGCTTATGCTAAAGGGTCTACTTTCGAGGAAATATTTTTAAAAGATAGAGGACAAAAAACTAAGCATTTTTTTCTTTTACAGCACTACTTGAAAATCTAACGATAAAAAGTTATGAGCGAAACAAACTTGCTAAAAAAATTTCAAACGAGTTTGTATATTGAAACGATCAGGCATCAATGAAATTTTGCATTGAAACAATTTAACAAATCATAAAATTCAAAACCCTTGTGTTATAAGAAAAAAGAAAGATGGCATTTTTTATAACTCGCCGAGACGAATAAAATGAGTTCAAAATTATTGAAATTGGAAAATGTTTTGGGTTATTGAAAAATAATTCTGCTTCAGGCTAATCGCTTCAATAACCCAAAACATTTTCCAAATTCAATAATTTTGGAGTCACTTGATTCGTCATGATGAGTTATAAAAAATGCCATCTTTCTTTTTTCTTAAAACATCAGAGATTTTGAATTTTATAATGATTTATTAAATCGCTTCAATGCAAAATTTTCATGCAGGCTAATCGCTTCAATATGTTACGGGGAAAATCTGTTTTTTTCGGGAAAATTATATTTTCTCGGGAAAATCATATTTTCCCGTAACATATATAATATCATTTTAAAAAACGTATATCTCTAATTTTCTGACGGAAGTTTGCAAGAATTAGAAGTGGGAGCACAATCCTCGTATTCTTTTAAATTTGGATTATCCAAGTCACCTCGATTACCAGCTTCATCTGTGGATGCTAATGGAGGGCCAAAGTTTTTGACACAAGTGCATCTGTATGTTTTAGTGGCTGGATTAAAAAGTCTTCTTGGAACACCAGCCCAATCTCGAGAGATACCACCACTAAAATGCATTCGAGTTTTTTTTTAAAATAAACCTCAGATTTAAAAACCTTTTGTTAGTGCACCAAACTCGACCGCCCTTGTTTTGCGTCCATTCGGAATTACACGGCGGAAAAACTTCGGACTCTTTTACTTGCTTTTGTTTCCATAACTCGGCACCCTCCAACAAGCCATGCACCTAGAAAATTTCGATAAAAGCAAATACAGAGTGTATAAAAAGCCGGCGATTTTTTCATATTTTTTTCAAAAATGACCCTATTAGGGCTAATTTTATGCGAGGAATCGATTGCGCGCATTTCCCACGCTTCTCTGACCCTGATTCAGGGAAATAAGAGTGTGTATTGATGCGAAAATATGAAAATTTTGGATTTTTCTACTGAAATTCATCGTTCCTGGGGTTATTTTTGCGAAAAACATGCTCCGGAGCCGAAAAATGCTTCCCTGAATCAGGGTAAGCACGTGTAATAGCAAGAAATTAACTCAAATCTTTCTTTGTTAATTTCGTGTTATTACACATGCTTACCCTGATTCAGGGAAGCATTTCAATTTTTGTCGAATTTTTCAATTTTTAACGAATTTTTTCGACACAGGAGCATGTTTTTCGGATTCGTCGCATAAAATAACCCCAGGAACGATGATTTTCAGAAGAAAAATTCAAAATTTTCATATTTCCGCTTCAATAAACACTCTTATTTCCCTGAATCAGGGTCAAGAAAGTGTTTTCAAACTTCGAGAATGCGCGCAATCGATTCCTCGCATAAAATTACCCCTAATAGGGTCATTTTTGAAAAAACATGAAAAAATCGCCCAAATTCCGGTTTTTTATACACCCTGTAATTTCATGAAAAAAACCTCGCTTAGCCTTTCAGTTGGAGTTCCTTCAGATGTATAATAAGTGCCCTCCAACAGAGCGACTAATTTATAATCTTTCTCATAGAATTTTATCCAATCTGCAATTCCAAGAAGATCTTGTTCACTTAAGCCNTGTATAATAAGTGCCCTCCAACAGAGCGACTAATTTATAATCTTTCTCATAGAATTTTATCCAATCTGCAATTCCAAGAAGATCTTGTTCACTTAAGCCAGAAACATCATCAATTAAACCAGCTTCAGTAAAATCGCCAGTCACAAAAGCTCGAGTAGCATCTCTCCCTAAAACGGATTTGATCAAGTTTAAAAAAGAAATTTAACCTGAAAAAAAGTGATAGCCACCTCCAGGAGCATAATGTTTTCTCCCTTTAGATACATCATATATACGACCAAGCAACGCTAAATATACTGGCTTAGATGGCCTAGATCCATCAAACAAAGCTAGCTGATCCTTTGTCAATATAGATAGACCTAAAAAATTATTCAATATCAAAAAACCATTGGAAAAATCAATCACCTTCCAGATTGGTCTTCAAATTAAGCTCATCTTTAGAAGATGACTTTTTAGATCTTGATGTTCGATGAAAACCAACAAATCCAGTATAGTCACTTATCCAATGTATCCCATTTCGGATAAAATCAACCTGAATAGATAAAATTTTCAGAATGATCTTATTTTAAATTGGGACTTGATCACACCCTGAAACAACCCCCCCCCCCGAAATTCGGGGGGAGGGGGTCGCCCGCAACCCGTAGACAAAAATGAGCCTCGCCCACAAACGTAGGCTCGTGGGGAGCCACAAAAATTTCCTATTCAACAAAAATCGTAAATTTTTAAAGCATTTTTAGCTTACAAAGTGTTTTTCAAAGAAAAAATTTTCAAATTGAAAAAAATTCGAAAACAACGAATAAACATAAGGTGGACCAAAGTAATTTTTGAAACAAAATCACTTTGGTCCCCCCTTATGTTTTTCCCCAAACTTTTGGAAAATTTTCGAAACATAAGGGTATATTTTTTCCAAAGTAAATTTTTCACCCGCAAAAATTCAAAATCTTCGGGGGAAGGGTGTTTGTACACGTGTGGACTTGATCCAAGCTTAAAGATTGAATCGAGCTCCTTGAATTTATTTGTTACATTCATGCTTTTTTAATCAAAAACATAACGTTAAAAGGTAGTTTACTTTATACAACTGTTCAATAGACCAATCTGCAACTTGTTGTACAGGTATTTCGACATGATAAGCAGTAAATATATAGGAGAGTATAATCACATTAAAAGCTATCAAAGCTAGCGATTTAGTATAGACTGGAGCAACAATCGAGTTTTTCATTAATTCACTCTAAACTTTTCTATATGACTATAGAAATTGAGGTTGTAGGACCAGGGTTGGGAAATAGAATTATCTGGATTTATCCGAGCCCGGGGAAATTGGATAAATCCAGAATTCTCCGGATTTTTTCCTCCAGAATTACTTAGTTTGAAAAGACGTTTACCCATTTTCCAAGCCTCAGTGGTGCAGTGACAAAGCAGCGGCTTCGTGACCACAAGGGTCGCGGGTTCGAGCCAAATTGGCTTGAAAATGAAGAAACGTCTTTTCAAACCAAGTAATTCTGGGGAAAAAGATTTCCTCAAATTTTCCCAGAATTCCCCCGGGGAAATCTAGATAAATTCGGGGAAATCCCAACTCTGTTTAGGACTTTTCGAACCTCGATTTTTACAATGATTTAAAAATTTTTCTGTACTACTAAGGATTAGCGAGTCCATTAAACGTGAAAAAAATTTTTACTTTTTTTCTTTGTAAATGACCTATCTAGGGGCATAGTTCGGAAATGGGTCCGGGACCCCGGACCCCCGGGACCCCATGGGGTCCGGGGTCCATGGGTCCCAAGACCCAAAGGACCCCATACAAGATTTTTGCTTTTTGTCGCTATGTAAACATTTTGTAAAGTGAAAAATTTTTTATATTCATTAAATTGACTATTTTCATTGATCATAAAATTATATTTGCCTTTCCGAAAATCCAAAAAATAGCAATCTTATCCTATCCAGTTCGGAGAAGGATGACAAAGTTTTTGACAAAATTATTTTTCATAAATTGGGCAAATTCGTGCAAATAATGATTATAGGTTAGCAAAAAAGTGGTTTAGCAAAATCATATTGAAATTTTGTGTTTGTCAATTTTTTTGACACTTCGTCAATATTTTTGACAAGGCAAAATCAAATCGACTCAGGTGGCCAGACAACTTTTTTCAAAAATTTTTTTTTGACAGTTGTTCAGCATAACCCAAAATAATAGAATATCCGGAATTTGGAAGAAGTATTGCAAAAATCTTGTATGGGTCCTTTGGGTCCCGGGACCCATGGGGTTCCGGACCCGGGACCCAACTGGGGTCCGTGGGTCCTGGACCCAAATGGGGTCCTGGACCCAAATGGGGTCCTGGGTCCCATGGGGTCCCAAAAAAGTGGGTCCCTTCCGAACTATGTCTAGGGGTAACTTTGCGGAAAATCGATTGCGCGCATTCCCGAAGCTTGAAAATGCTTCCCGGATCTTGATTCAGAAATGAGTATATAAAAGCGAAAAATACTACACTTACTTTCCTGAACACACTTACTTTCCTGAATCATGATCTGGGGAGCATTTTCAAGCTTCGGGAATGCGCGCAATCGATTTCCCGCATAACATTACCTTTATACAAGTCATTTTAGGATTTTTGAAAAAAATTTTCGGGTTAAAAAAATTATGAAAAACCGCCCAAATTTCTGTTTTTTTTATACACCCTGTCTCAGAGTCCTAAAGGGACCGCAGGTACCCCATGGGCCCGGAACCCAAGGACTCCAGATCCAGGACCCAACTGGGGTCCAGAACCCCTAATGAATCTTGGAGGTCCCGGACATATTTTCGGACTCTGATAGTACTAAAATATTTTAAGAGAGAAAATTGGCATTCAATTTTAACAAAGCTTTTTTACAATTTAGCTGTTGCCAAGGTCGAAAGAAATGTCAAGTAGAATGTAGTAAAAAGGAATTCACTAAACTTTTAAACGCTCCGCATTTTCTGTTTAGTGTATATTACATTTTAAGGCATTTTTGAACGTCACAGAAAATCGAGAAAATACAATCAAAAGAAACAATTACCACAAATTTCAAAAAATTTTGTCACACAAGAGAATAATTGCAAAAAATATATGATGTCTTTCATGATGGGCGAGGGGGGAGCTCCAGATGAAGGGTTCCTGTCACCGATGAGATGCTATCAAACAAAAAAGGTCATCGGAATTCTTTTCATATGGATATTCGTTTCGGCAGCCTTCAGCCGGACTATGAGCAATGGTGCTAAAGGGCCACAGTTTTTTACGGGCCGCAAAAAACAGCGGCCCCAGCCCGCCCATTTTGTTGGGGCCGTAAAAAATTGCGGCCCCGGTCCGGCCCATTTTTATCAAAAAATTTCAAAAATTTATCATCTTTTGTTGATTTCTCCTTGCATTAAAGCAAAAATCAGCGCAACAGGCGCAAAATTTTTGAAAAATGTGTGTTTTATTGCTGAAAATGTTCATAAAATGACAATTTTGTTTAAAAATGAAACTTGCCATTAGTAGGGCCGCAATTTTTTACGGCCCGGCCCATCTTTTTAGGGCCGTAAAAACCGCGGCTCATGGGCGGGGCCGCGGTTGACTAATGAGGGAGTGAATGGGGAGGAGGCTCCTCCTCCTTTTGCCCCGTATGATGTCTTTTTCGTTAAAAACAATGTTTTATTAAAGTTTTTTTGTTTTTTATTTTTACAAAGCAACATTCATTTTAGAAAAAAGTAAATATTTACGTTTTTTATTTATAGATGCCTTTAAATTCATTTGGTGATTGGCCAGAGCTCGACAAAGTTATAAAAGAAGGACGTTGTGAAGTCGTTTTGCATGGAAATAATAAAACAGAGTCACGTCAATGTGAACTTGATGAAGAGGTGCAGAGTGGATTGTTTCACAAGGTAGATTTTAATATATGTGTCTAAATGTCCACGTGACATGGAACATGGCTGACCAAACTGCGAAAAGCTGGGGCACCCCCAAAAACAACATAAAATCGCTAGAAAGATAAATTAGAATCTGTAGAATATTTATTAAAAAAAAGAATTATCAAATTTTATAACGTTTTCGAGGAGTTATGCCAAATTGTAGAAAGTTTCTCCGTTATGATTCACTTTAATTCTTTTGTAGACATGGTATTAACAACGCAACGAAGCGTTTTTTCGAGTGTCTCAATTTTTGCACAGTTTGGTCCGCTGTGCGGGGCAAAAGTTCCCACTCTATAGAAAAATTAGAAAAACACTGAATTTTAGGATTCTCCATTAAACTTCATCGAATTTGTTTCTATGAAATTGCGAGAGTTATCGCCAACAATATCAAATGCTCGACATTTAACGAATTTGGTGTTGAGATCTAATCTTTTGAACGAGCTTCCAGAAGAAATTGGTCAGTTGGAAAATTTGAAGTTATTAGATTGTGCCAATAATGCTTTAAGTGCACTTCCAAAGTCTATGATGAATTTGAAAAATCTTATGACCATTAACTTATCGAATAATAAGGTATATTGCTTCTTTTTTTTTAATTTTTGTGGCAACAAACTTGATTTTTTATAGCTATCGAATGAAGGCCTTTTTGATTTCACCAACCTTGAGAACCTTCAGCATTTGGATTTATCGCATAATGCCCTGGAATTTCTACCAGACTCATTGTTCCGACAGAATAACTCCAAGCTTCAAGAATTTATTGTTGATCAAAATAGAATTTCATCGGTTCCTTCTTGCATTTCTTCATTAGCTCGAGTCTTGAAGACATTTTCAATTGCTTCTAACGTTTTAAAAGATTTGCCTTACCCATTGAAAGATTTTCAAAAACTACGAGTACTAAATTTGAAAGTATGAATTCTTATACACATCGAAATATTATTTGGTACTACTAAGCATTAGCTGCCGCAAATGGCAGGGCTATTTTTCTAGAAAATTTTCTTTAAAAATCCTATTGGGTTTTCGATGTGGGGAATCCAAAAAACACACTCCCGGTGTCTGAAAAATTTTTCTTGACCCTATATCGACTAGATTTTTTTCCGGAAAAATAGCTCTGTCATTTGCGGCAGCTAAAGCTTAGTAGTACCTAATATTTTTATAGGAAAATCCATTTTCGGATAAGCGTTTTGCCAAACTGATATCAGATCCTCGACAGACTTCTTCAGCAATCTTGGATTACTTGAAAAAGAAAGCACCTAAATCTGAAGCTTCAAATGAATTTGACAGAGCTTTGGTTGACGATCAATCGAATTCAGACTTAGCCAAACTTATTGTTAGGATTGGTGTTTCTCCCGTAAGATTTTTTAGGTTAGGTGTTTTCGCTATAGTGCATGAGAATTTGACAAAATAGGTTGTGCGCCAGGGAAAAGATGCTTCTCGTAAAAACATTATGAGTAAACGAAGAAATATCTTTTCTTTAACATCGCCAACGTGTTTCCCGCATAAAATTTCCCCTAATAGGGTCATTTTTGAGAAAATTTCGAAAAATAAAAATTTTCGATTTTAGACCACGTTCAATGGAGTAGTATAAGAGCCGAAGTAGCTCCAAATTTTCTTTGCATATAGAATCTTTTTAGGGCGTGAAAAGAAGTGAAGATATTGCCAAGATCCGACCCCATATTGTTTGCTGTATTTTGAGAAACTTGGACTTAACCGGAGAAAATATGAAAAAGCTGATTTCTCTCCATGTAAGATTGATTTTTAGTTAACATCTGAAATTTTTTTAAAGAACAAACTCCATGATTCTATATGCAATTATAGAACTTCCGCTAGCATTGGTTTTCATGACATTAGTAAGTTCGAATTTCCTCTGAATTTTTTGGCACTTGAACCTGAAAACTTGAAGGTATTTTTTGGGATCTTATTGTTATGTAATGTAGATTTTTTCTAGATAATGCCACTTGGAAAATCCTCAGTGATCACTGCGAAGACTCTGATTGGAGATTTGACAACTGAAGCCGAAGCTTTGCGAAAAAAGCAGAAAAAGAATACATATTCGTCAATTCACAAGTATATATATTGGGTTGAACCCAGGAGTGCTAAAGGTTGACAAAATCTGGTACCCCCCATGAAAATGGGGGTGCCAGATTTTGTCAACTGCGCCATGTTTTTGGCAGATCTGGCACCTCTTCATGTATAAGAGTAAAAACAAAGAATTTGTGTTCAGAAAGGGTCATTTCAACGCGAAATTTTATGATGAACAACTTTATAGAACATCATTTTCCCATGAAAACTCTTTTTGGAGTTAAAAATTTGATTTTTGACAAAAAATCGTGAAATTTTGCCAAAATCAGGGATAAGGGAGCATTTTCAAGGTTCAGCAAAATTGATTTTCCAGATACCTCCACTTGGTCAAAAATTTGGAGCTATATCCATGTCTGGTCGACGCAAATGGTTTAGTCTTAAGTTTTGCTCCTGTAACAAATAGTGAAAATACAAAAGTATGCCTTTTGCTCACATTCATCTTTATATAGCCCTGTTTAGATCACACCAGAATCGAAAGACATCTTTGTTGAAGTCACCAGCCAAGATAAAATGCCTCTGTGCCGAGAAATTATGAACAAACTTATTCAAGAAATTATTTCTACACATGGTGGAACGGATATTGTTGTAGAACAAGTAAAGGTATGAAGGGGTTTTTAAAGAACAAGTTATAAATGAAAATGGGGGTGCCAGATTTTATCAACTGCGCCATGTTTTTGTCAGATCTGGTACCTTTCTCATGTATTAAAGTAAAAACAAAGAATTTAGGTGGTCCACGAAAATGGAAATCTTGTGAGTGCTTTTCCCGATAAGAACGATTTAGCTCTAGAAAATTTGAATGTTCAACGTATTGTTGACGTCTAATATTGTTTAATATTTGTTATTGTTTAATGGCTGATTTTTATATTGTTATTTAATAAAGTTTATTTCTATTAATTTACCCTCCCCCAGTGACGTAACTAAGGGGGGCAGGTGCCCCCTTTTCGGGCCGAAGACACGGAAAAATCATAAGGGTCTCCCTTTGTTTTTGCCCCAAATTTGTGAAAAAAAGGATGTTTAGAAATGCCCGCTTCGTCCACCCCGATTTTTTATTTCGTTGAGAAATGTCCGTTGTGAAAAGTCCTAGAGCCGTAAAAACGGGGTATTTGGGAAAAAGTTCGGTTAAAAAATGACAAATTCGTATCTGAGCGCGATTTTGTTTTGTATAAAACGCCTAGACAAAATCTATAGAAACAGGTTTGGATCGATTTCTTGCAAAAGTCATTAAAAAATCGCGTTTTTTTGTATCTTTGACGTTTAGGTAAACACTTTTGACCGCTACTGTACATGTAAACACACGCTATTGGGGGGTTTGGAGAGCGCTCACATTTAAATAAAGTTTTCGAATTCCCTGAACTTTTGCCGGTCAACAATTCATATCCCCGCATTATTCAAAATTCCCCGAACTATCTGATACTAGGACGGCACGTACCTTAGCGGTAAGTTAAGTCCTGAACGTAACTTACCAGTAAGTTATGTCCGGAACCTAACTTACACAAGAGGGGGGAGGGGCAAAATTTTTTTGCACCTAAATCTCACTTTTTTGCACCTATGCATTTTTTTGCACCTAATTGTCATTTTTTTGCACCTAATCGTCATTTTTTTTGTGCAAAAAAATGACGATTTAGGTGAAAAAAAAATGAATAGGTGCAAAAAAGTGAGATTTAGGTGCAAAAAAATGCATAGGTGCAAAAAAGTGAGTTTTAGGTGCAAAAAAATCTTTTTGTAGGTGTAGGGATGGCCGCCCATTTTCACAACTCATGAAAATCATAGGAAAGTCGCTCCAAAAACGATTTAGAATCAAAATCTATGCTATTATAAACCCAGTAGTGAAAAAAAACCGCATCAAAAAAGCTTTTTACCTCGAGAAATTAGCCTTAGAAAAAGGGTCCCCGCGTACACGGGTTTTCAATGGGAAATCCGAAAAAACCGTACAATGGGCGTTTTTAGAGTATACAACCAAAACAAAAGTTATAGGGGACGATGAGAGAAGACGATTGACACCAAAATTTAGCGGGAAATCCAATGGCGATGTTATTTTTCCAAAATTCTCTATCCTAGAGGTCGAAAAATTGAATTTTAAATGTTTTTTCTATGTTTTTTTCTGTTTCTCGAAAAAATCGAAATTTTCAAAAGTTCGAATTTTCATAATCGACTTGGCTAACTTTGTTCGCCATACCTAAAAACGGTAGAAAACTCAAAAGAAAAATATTCTACCCCTAAAAACAAATAGATTTTTAGACCCCAAAAAAACATAAATTTTCGAAAAAAGCTCTAAAAGACGACTTTTTAGTCTATTTTTTTATTGTTCCTAAGCCTAAAATTATCACAGAAAGCACTTGTCTAGGGTAAATTGGTGTCGGGGAAACGATTCCCGGTGTTATTTTTCAGTTTTGACATCATCCAAAATAATTCGAGTTGAAAATAAGTTAATATTACACTATAATGTACCTGTAGCGAAAATTAGAGGGCTTGCGGCTATCATAGGCGGTCACTTTTTTTCATAATTTTTACGGGATATA
>OZJO01017002.1:0-13160 GCA_900406225.1 Acrobeloides nanus | reverse complement strand
AATCATTAATGAAATGTACAAGGTGGCGCAAAAAAACCGGATTGCGATTTTTTCAAAAAATTTTTTTAAGTTTCACCCAAATTTTCCTACAGGGATTTTCTAGCAAGAAATCGATTGGGCGCATTGCCGAAACTTTAAAACGAACTCTAACGATTTTTTGCAACTTTTTCGCGATTTTTTTTCAAATCTTTCCGCGAAAAAGTCGCAGAAAATCATCAGGGAAGCGTTTTCAAGGTCCCACAATGCGTACATTCGATTTCTCGTATAGAAAACCCCCTATAAAGTTATTTTAGTGAAAATTTAAAAAAAAATTTTTTTGAAAAAATCGAGCAAAAAATTGCAAAAATTCGGTTTTTTTGCTCCACCCTGTATAAGCATGCTTTATTTTTGATTTGTAATCATTAATTTTGCCTTGTAATCATTAATGAAATATTTTCATGATGAAAATCGCTTAAATTAGTGTCAGGGAAATTTTTTCATGCCTTGAAAATGCGCACAATCGATTTCTTGCCTAGAAAAACTCCAAGGCAGTCGGTTTTCCGGTAAAAATTCGAATTTTAGTTCATTTTCGCTTCAATATACCCAACCCTTTCATGAATCAGGGTCAGAGAAGCGTTTCCACGCTTGGGGAATGCGCACAATCAATTCCCCGCATAAAATTACCCCTATAGGGGGTCATTTTTAGACAAAACATTTTCGGGTCAAAATTCATGTAAAAAATTCGGTAATTTCCTGAATAACCAATTAAGAAAATTCGATTTTTTACCCCAAGGGGACTAAGAGGTCTAAAAAATCGAATTTTCAAAAAGTTCTCCAACACTAATTTTTTGAAAAAGTCTGTATATTACACGAAAACATAACCCATTCTCAAAAAGACCAATTGTATCGTATTCAGCATACACTCTTTCATTGTACTGAAAAAATTTGATCGAAAACGTATTTCTAGAGCCCTCTCAGATTACAAAAAGAAATGTCGTAATACTTATTGAACAACCTAATAATTAATCTTTTTGAAAAATCAATATATGATTATTATCAGGCATTTGATAAATTTTGATTAGCTTGAGACCACTAGTTTGCGCTTTCTAAAAGAGGCTTTGTTAAAGTTTATATTTATTTTATATAACTACCATTTTGAGATCGTGAACATCACGAAGATACCATTCAGGGTTCTGAGAACGTAATGATGCATCAAGATCGATATTGCTTTGAGCACTTATGATCCCATCTATTACATAAGGTCCATATGTTATTAATTTTCCTTCTTTTGGTTTCAATAGACTGCCAGCTGCCTAAAGTATTTATATATAATGGAAAAGATGGAAACCCCCGGAAAGAGGAAGGAACCACGATTTATTGAAACAGTTTTACAAAAGAACGGGAGAATGAGCGCTAACGCGCTCAGAGGGGAGAAGTTTTATATGCTTAAATTGTACGAACGTATAAAATAACTACTCCGAGCGCTAGCGCTCGCTCTCCTGGGTCCTCTCGTAGGAACGTAGCCAGAGGAGCTGAAGCCCCACCAAGTGCCGTAGGCAGGATTTCTCGAAAGGGACATACAATAGTGTTTTGTTCAAAGTAGTAATGTTTTTTCAAAATTTTATGAAAAAACATAAGGGCGGACCATTAGGATAAAGAGAAAGCAAATATTTTCCGGCTATGGGGAGGAATATATCCCCCTTGTCTCCCCTGCCTACGACACTAAGCCCCCTGTCACTCCGAAGGCGCGAAAAAAAATTTACATAATGGTTCCCTTTTAATTTTTTTTACTTTTTCAGGATTAAAATTTTAGCAGGATGACCCGCGTTCCATTTTTAGGTTCAATGGAACCTGCAAAATCTCGTTTCTTTCATAACGACCCAATAACTTACTGAAAACAATCCCTCCACTGCTGCATTTGAACTAATATGTATCATATTAATATTTAAAAGAACATCAACATCTTTTGGGCCATAATCAGCGGGTAAAGCCCAATTATTAGGTGGCTTAGTAATATCAATAAAAAGTGGAACTCGAAGATTATCATACTATAATTTATAATCCATAAGGTTTTCCTTGTAAAAATATATACCTTGTAGTGATCAACATAGCCAACTATGCTGTGTAAATAACGAGGGTTGTGTTCGGACGGTTGCCAGATAGCTTTAGGAAAATGCTTAGCAAAATAAGCAATATGTTTTCCACTACCTGATGCAATTTCCAAAACCTAAAAAGTATAATGAATAAAAGCTTAATAAACCAGTACCGGGAGCCGAACGCTCCGTGATAGCGGATTTTCCGAGGGTGACTCCGAGTGGCACTCCCGAGCGACAATCCGGTTTAAACATTTTACGTATATGTAAGGGCTTGCACTAATTCGTTCCGAAATTTTTGAGATCACTAATGTGCTACTAATAGCATCATTAATTCGTTCCGACATGTTCCCGACACGTTTCGAAACGATCACTAATAGGCCGTTCCGACACGCGAATTTCGAGTTCCGACGTCGGAATGTGTCGGAACACGTTGGAACGTTTCGGAACGCGTCGGAACGATTTCTTTTATAAAATTTCGACAAAAAATTTAGCTCCAAGCGGGATTCGAACCCGCGACCTTGTGGCCACGAAGCTACTGCTTTGTCACTGCACCACTGAGGCATAAAAAACGCAATCTCTGTTGAAATTTGGTGTAAAATCGTTCCGAAACGTTCATGTCGCGACACGTTCCGACGTCGGAACTCGAAATTCGCGTGTCTGAACGCGTCGGAACGGTCTATTAGTGATCGTTTCGGAATGTGTCGGAACGAATTAGTGATGTCATTAGTGATCGAAAAACCGTTCCGAAAGCGTCGGAACGAATTAGTGCAAGCCCTAAAATACCCACATGTAAAAAATGTCTGATTCAACTCCCTCCTATGATCAAAATTCAAAAACTCATTCGGATCCGTGTTCCCATACCCGAAAACCCCCGAGTACAAAAAATCAGCAGATTTGGAGAACTTTTTGAAAAATCGATTTTTTACGTATAGGGGTATATATAGAGATAATTTTTGTCTCCGATTTCGATGATTTTGATGTTAATCGTCTTCTCTCATCGCCCCCTACAACTTTTGTTTTAGTGTCGGCAATTTAAATCAACCGTTCCCGAGATCGTTCAACAAACAAAACGCAGACATTACACTTTTATCGGGGGGGGGGGGGGGGCAAAAGTNCAAAAGTTCGGGGACACTACCCCTGTCGGATTTTGCGTTTTTTGTATTGAAAACACCAAAAAACGCAAAACCGAGGGGGGGGGGTTAGTGTCTCCGAACTTTTGCCCCCCCCCCTGATAATGTACTAGAATAGCATACTTTAGTAAATTTTGTCGAATCAATATATAACCGCAAAATTTCTAAAATTGGTTCTTTATTTCGTTCAACTGCAGCGCATGAAAGCATTTTTTATCAATTGTTTCGAATTATAAAAATAAATAGTTTTAGAAACATGAATTATTGCATACTTGTGCGAATATTTTTAAAACATTGACAATTGTTGTAAATATAATCTATTCACCGTGCTCATTGCAATTTCCATAACTAGATTTAGAAAACCAATCGATTTTCATTGTCATTTCATGCGGTGCAACAAAACTATAGTAAGTTAAAAAAATGTGAATAGCTTTTTATTGTTTTATTGTTCATCTTCTCATGTATAAATCAAATGGAGCAAACAACAGAGAAATTTATGACAACCAAAATTACAAACTTAACAGTGCGGAACCCCTCTAGGAACGTTAATTATATTATTTCGAAAAAGTACAATAGAAACATAAACGATATCAATTAACAATGCTGCATCGCGGTTTGGCGCATTTTATCACAACTTTTTATGCCGAATACAATAATAAGAAAATTGTTAGAAAAAAAGGTGCCGGTGTTTCATAGAGTATTATCTTTATAAGGGTACGCTCAAAGTTTTTGCCAGTGCAGTAGGCAAGGGGGACATGCCCCCGTAGCCAGAAATTTTTTTCCTCTTTATCATAAGGATCCCATTTATGTTTATTCATAAAATTTTACCACTCATAAGAAAGATGGTGATCTGCCCTACAACTTTTATTTAGACACTTATAGCAAGTTTTCGCTTCAATAAAAAGTTAACCGCAAATCTCTGAAAAAACTCCGGATTTTTGCCATTGGTTTTGACAAGTATTGGATATTTTAACCCGGTTATGAGGGTTTCCAGACCAAGTGATCTTTTCAAAAAATGATGCAAAGATCCCGAGGAAGAATACCAAATCAAATATACCAAAATTTTCCTCGAAAATTTTGCCATTTTTGGGCAAAAAATGGCAATTTAGGACCCCCACAACAAATTTTGGAATTTATCCCTATACCCCACCCCGTATTTTTTCGAAAATATGAGATTTAATATCGCAAACAGGTTGCGCCGAACTAGTGCTCTGGTTCTATTCCGTCATACTATATCGACTGTTAGTTTCCATCACTTGTTTCCATACGTTAGTCTACATTATACAAGTAACTCTTTGTATTTTTTCAATGAAAAATAATTTCTTTTTATGTATCTGTATATGATGTTAAATCTCAGTTAATGTGTAAAAATTTCAAGACAAATTTTTTTACTGTAACGAATAGTGATTCAAAAATAACAAAGAAAATAAATTCAGTTGAACATCAAATAATAAAACAGATAACAACAAACGATAGAAATGTTCAGATTGGGAATTTTGAAAGAAAGTTGTAAAACCAATTTAGTATTTTTCTTCATGCAAAGCCTCTTTCACCAACATCAAATATGGGACTTCGCCTTCATCCTCATCACGATATTCAACTATTGCAACTTGTCCTTCGCCTTGACCCTCAGCCATTTTTTCACCTAAAATGAATTCTTTTAATAAATTTATATGAAAATATGTTTTTTGTTCATACATACATATACATGAAAAGGGGGCACTAATTTTGGAAATTTTGCGTGGGGATAGTAGTATTTCGCCACTTTTTGCGTGGAGAGGGGACGCAGCGTCGTAATTTTGTTCCGGTTTGGGGGAGGAGAAATTCCAACAAATTTTCAAAAATCTGCCTTGGTCCCTCCTATATTTTTTTCGAAAATTTTCCAAAATGTTTGGAAAAAACATAAAGTGGGACCAAGGCAATTTTTTCGAGTTTTTCAAAAAATTTACAAAATTCATCTTAATCCCCCTTGCTTTTTTTCCATTTTTTGTATTGAAAACCACTCATTTTTAAGCTGAAAATGCTCAGAAATTTTCGATTTTCATAGAAAATTTTGTTGAAAATCCTTAAGTTAAGGCAAAAAAAACCAGCGCTACAGGATTTTTTGAGGAATGTTTGTTTTTAAGCTAAAAATGTTCAGAAAATGTAAATTTTTAGTAAAAAAAATTAGCAGATTTTGAACATTTTTATTGAAAAAATACCAATTTTTTTTAAAAACAAAAAATAATTTTTTGGAAAAAATCCTCGTTACGTGCCTATTATGTTCTTATGAAACTATTCTTTCTTAATACTCCAATACATTTTTTGTATATTTTGAAAATGAAAAACGCTTACCAATAAAAAAGGCAAGTTTCTTAAATCTATCGGGTTTAAGAAGCGACATCACCCAAGCTTGAATCTTTTTCTTGAAATCATTTACTTCATCTTCCGGCTTGCCATTCTTTTGCATATGTTCAATGATTTTTTTCATGAAGTCTTTGATATAGCCCTAAAATAATCATTTTTTTTATTATTTTCTTTGTATAAAAATTTATATCGGGAGACGAGCGCCTCCGGCGCTCTCGGATTCTCTGAGGATGTCTCTAAGCGGTACTCTTACAATATAAAAATTAACTTTTACTCTAGAATAAAATAAATTTTGGCATCCCTGCGTAGTCATGGAAATTTTTGTTGAAGGAGTACCCTTATAAAAGTGGTGCCGATCGTCTTTTCTCATTATCCCTTACAACTCTAGTTTTAGTGTTGAGAGTTTAAATCTAACCCTCCCGAACGTTTGGACAATACATATTACACGTTTACAGAGTGGTCTTAAATAAACGCCCCCCCCCCTTATATCAAACAGATTTTCCATGTGCTTTGATCTTTAAATGGAAAGTTTTCTGGGATAATTTTATGTCAGAAATCGATTCCGCGCATTTTTAAATAAGGAAAAAATCTACCTAAATCTGATTCAGGTAATTTTCGCTTCAATACATCCATTTTTTCCTGATTTAGGTCGAAAATGCTTCTTTGGCTATATTTCAAGAAGGGTTGGGTATATTGAAACGAAAATCGCTTGAACCAGTCAGGGAAATTTTTCATGCATCGAAAATTTGCGCAAACGATTTCTCGCATATAATTACCCCCAGAAAATGATTTTGAAAAGAATCCAAAATAGCTCCATTGATCCTGAACCAGGGAAAATAGTAGTATTGTTTTTTCATGTTCAAAAATGCGCACAATCGATACCTAGCATAAAATTACCCCAGCAAACTTTCCATCAAAAGAAAGCACATGGCAAATCTGTTTGATATAAGGGGAGTGTTTTTTAAGACCACCCTGTATAAAAGTAAGATATTCGATAACTGTTTCATTCGATTATCCAATATGAAAATCAAACTCAAGAATTATCATTACTTTGGCACACGCTACCAAGTAAATCGACATTGAATTGCCGATAACCTGAATTTAAATGTGCTAATGAAACGGTTTGCTACAAATTAAAGTGGAGTATTCCACAAAAACTAATTTTTTATAGTTGGATGATTTTTTTTTATTAATTTGTTTATTCTTTCAATATTTTTCCTTTTTTATATAGGAAAGTATACCTGGAACATTTTCTTATCTTCGTAAACATTCATTTCTTGCAAGCGATGATTCAAAACAAAATCAATGCCACGCTCAACATGTTCTTCTGTTCCTTCGTCCATATCTTCTCCTTCTTGCGAGGCGTTGGCTCCTGCTAAGACTATTTCACCTTCTTTTCTTACTACCTGACGTCCTTTAAATTCCCAAATTAACCCATCCACAAGCTTCATGGGAAATGAATCCGAGCAGAGCTCATCCTCTAAATTATTTTATTATTTCGATTTAAAGGAATGGTTAGTTATTAAAACTGGGTGTTTTCGGCAAGTTCATGTTAGGAAAAAAAGCAATCTCGAAACGCAATTTGAGGCGCTAGCCGTCTCGAAATAGTCCAGAAACCGGGACTCATGTCGAGACCCTGTCTCGAAATGGATTGAATGTGTCTGAATATTGACACAAAAATCTTGAATTTACATTTTTAAATACGCTAATTATTGGCTGTATTTAAAAAACAAAGACGGCATTCTTTATAGCTCGATGAGACGGAAAAACGACAACAAATTTGTCCAATTGTTTTGGATTATTGAAACGAAAACCCTGAAGCAGAGTTTTCAATAACCCAAAACAATTATCAAATTGGATAAATTTTGTGTCGTTTTGTTCGTCTAATCGAGCTATAAAGAATGCCATCTTTGCTTTTTAAATATACCCAATAATTATTAGTAGGATAATTGTAAACAATTGAATTGGACTAGCATATTGTTAATAATGGTCCTAGACATTTGCTTAAAATTATATTCCACAATTTGACTCACTATATGTTTCTAAAGTGGCGAATGTCACCGACAAGTGTCAAATGCCAATAAACATATGGTTTAAGGATTGTGGTTTTTTCTATCTAATTACTTTAAACTTGTCTAACAGGGTGGCGCAAAAAGTGGCTTTATTACATTTTGGAATCCGAAAATTTATTTTTCTAAAAATGAAACCTAGAGGTAATGTTATGCGGGGAATCGATTGCGTACATTCCCGAACCATGAAAATGCTTTCTTAATCCTGATTCAGAGAAAAAATTGGATTTTTGAAGCAAAATGATCATTTTCCTCGCTTTTCTGCAAATCACTTTCTAGGGGTAATTGTATGCGAGAAAGCGATTGCACATGTTTTCAAAGCATAAAACGATTCCCTAATGCATAAAAATGATATTTCTCATTTCAAAATCATTTTCTCGCATAAAATTACCCCTAGAAAGTGATTTCCAGAAAAAATGAGGAAAGTGACCATTATCGCTTCAAAAATCCAATTTTTTCTTGAATCAAGATCAGGAAAGCATTTTCGGGTTTGGGATTGTGCGCAATCGATTCTCGCATAAAATTAGCCTTAGCCTAGGGGACCATTTTTAGAAAATAATGTTAAAAAATGTTTAAAAAAAGCACTTTTTTGCGCCACATTGTAAATAATCATTTTATAATTTATTAAACATTGTACAGAGTGTTAAAAATTACGTGCACTTTTTTAAAATTCGAATTCAAAAGCAAAGTTTATAACAAAACAAACTCAAAAATTTACAACAACGAAACGCTCTTGATTTCCATTTTTAGCACTTAAAAATCATAACGAGAATCGAAATAAAAAATGTTATGCAATCAAAATGACTCAAAATTTGAAAAAGTGCGCGTAATTTCTTAACACCCTGTAAATCATTTCCTTACCTGTAAAAACGTCTTTAAAGACCAACATTATAACTTGATTGATAATCGATGAACTAAATAAATCAAGAAGAAAGCTAAAATATGTATTTTTAAAATTTGCAATAAAATGTTATGAAAATTATGGTTTGGAAATAGCCATTAACTTTAACAGATTNCAAGAAGAAAGCTAAAATATGTATTTTTAAAATTTGCAATAAAATGTTATGAAAATTATGGTTTGGAAATAGCCATTAACTTTAACAGATTTCAAGAATAAAATAACAAATTTATTTTAAATTCAACAAAAATAGAAAGAAACCAGTAATTAGCTTTAGTCAAACAAGCCAAAGCCCATATCTTCATCGGATTCTTCTTTTTCTTCAACCTTTGGTTCTTCTTTTTTAGCAGCAGCTGCTGGTGCAGCAGCGGCAGCCGGTGCGGCAGCGGTGGCTGCAGCAGCGAATTTCGACGGGTCTTTAAGATATTCTTTAAGCTAAAAAAGAATATTTCATATGAAATGAATAAAGAAAATAAAAATAATACTACCTTTTCAGCTTCTGTAAAAGTAACATCTGTGACCGCAGCAACAGCCAACAAGTTTTTGAAGGCATTGGCCACCAAATGTGGTGCAGAGGCTTTATTTGGAATGCCAAGACCAAGAGAAAGAGCAGCAACATTGCGAACTCCTTGTTGGAAGCGCGAACGAAGCTCGTCAGTGGTTATATCGAGAACCTCAGGTGTATAAATGCTGCCATTATCGTATACCTAAATTGGATGTCTTCAATATGTAATTTATAAATGATTTCAGAAAAACAATAATTTTACAAATAAACTGGAGACCGAGCGCCTTCGTTCTCGCATTCCGAGTGAGTGGATGTAGCACTCGGCCTCAAGATCCCGATTTTTTATTTTGGTCAAAAACATAAGGAGGGATCTTTTAAACATTTTTTGGCCCACGGAGGGGTGTATGTACCCCCTCCTTTCGGTTAAAATTCAACAAAAATAGAAAAAACCAGTAATTAGCTTTAGTCAAACAAACCAAAGCCCATATCATGTACCCCCTCGGCACGGCTATGGAATCAGGACAGTCTGATTGACAAGTAAACATCGCGAATTTGATTTTGACAAAAAGTATCAAAAAAATGTTTGTTTTTTATAATTGATAAAAAAAATTGTAAAAAATATTCCTTATTTTAATTAAATTCATGTATTGAATATAAATCTTAGGAAAACATACTTCTTGCACAATCAAACCATATGAGAAAGGTTGAATGTTCAACATGTTAAGAAGTGCAGCTTCGGATGCACCAACTTTTTCGCCAGTCTTGATGAGGAAAACTTCATTCAAGATTTCAATAGTACCACGTGAAATCTTTGTCGGGATTTGCAACGCTTGGAAGAAAGATGTCTTTTCGGGACCCATGCCAGTGTTTTGTGGTGGAAGCTTCACATCACAAGGTGCAATTGCACCTGCCTTGGCCGGAGCTCCCTAAAATAAATGAAATTAATGTTTAAAAAATAAAAATTTAAAGCTCGTTGATAATTGCACCGGCAAATTAATATTTGTTATTATTTCGATAAAAGGAATAACTTACACGTTTGTTTTCTAACAACTTTTTGCGAATTTCACCCAAATCTTCTTTTGTGAATACAAACCCGATGTTTCCAACAATATACGGCAAAAGCTTTTCCAACTGAGGCAACTCATTCAAATGACCACGAATAGCTTTGCGGATCATAGTGTTCTTTCCCATGAGAATCTCTCCATGGCCTCGCATAGCATGACGAATTTCTTGCATTTGCTTTGAACCAACATTGTCAACTCCGACAATCAAGCATTTTTGATATTCATTGAACAAGTTCTAAAATTTTTACTAAAATAATATGTAAGTAAAATGTGCAGAGTATTTAAATCAATGATATCTATGTTACAGAGCTGGTAAATAAGTATAAAAAAGAATCCAAAATAGCTCTATTGGTCTAAAGACTTTTTCAGTAAAGGGTGGATGTATGTAAGTGAAAATAGCCTGAACCAGAGTCATGAAAAAATTTTTATGCTTCGAAAATACGCTCAATGATTCTTAGCATAAAATTACCCCTGAAGACTTTACCCTCGAAAATTTTTGTTATAATTTTAATTGACATCTCCGCTAATTTCAAAGTCACGGTTTATTTCTGCACATCCTCTATAGGAGCCCGTTATTTAAGTACGCCATATAAAATCTTACCGCAATGCGAACAAAATAGTTTTTTTTCCATGTAACTCGATCTTCCCTGCCCATCGTGGTGGATTACAAGGATGGCGTAAGCACGTTTAAAGAAAGAGCTAAATATTTTTATCTCATTTAAAGCCATGGCAATCAGTGGCGTATCCAGGGGCAAAGGGAGGGGGCGTGCCTCCCAAAAACGAAAATTTCTTAAGAAAAATGACATTTTTGGCCAAACTTCGATAGAAAAATTAGGTTTTTACCTAGTTGCCTCCCTCCCAACCAAAATCCTGGACACGCCTCTGAAAGCAATTGAAGATTTAATGGAACGAATCAAATAATAATTTATTTAAAAAATAATAGAAGAATCTATAGCACAGTTGGTATAGAAGCCGACAGAACGATCTGGTAAGTTAAGCTAACAGCTTTGATCACGCTAGAGTCGAAATTTTTGAATTTGGAAATTTTTTTGTTTATTTTCATGGAGCAAAAATTTTTTGCTCATGAAAATTTAAAAATTTTTGGAATTATAAGTTTCACCCTTAGCGGGTTAGAACCTGCGAACTCATTGCTTAACTTGCCAGGTCGGGCGGCCGGCATCAACTGTGCTATATGAGCTCCAACTTTTTTCAACAGTTCTCGTGAAAGGGACTATAACAAGTTAAGTTTCTCATGTAAATAAAGAAATGTAAATGACAATAAGTTATTTTTTATTTGATTTTTGCAGCTCGTCCTTTTCTTCCACAATATCTTTGGGCCTGAACAAAACAATTACCGTAATTTAACAATGTATGCAGACAAATATTTTTATGAAAAATATGCTATTTTGCTTAAAACAAACATATTATACTTTGAAAAAATTTTATATAAAAAATAATCAAATATTTAAGTTTATTAATGATCAAAAAACTTTAAGATAATTTTAATACAAATGAATTTTGAGCGTAGTCATCTTTATTGCGTCTTATTCAAGTATTGTCACTTATATAATAATTTTAAATGAAAAGAATTGCCTGATATTTCCATTTTTTATCAATTGCGCTGTTTTCAAATTTATGAGCTTTGCAGGCGGATGCGCAACAAATGAATATAAACATGCAATAATTTTTTAAGTTATAAAAGCATAACTTTTTCTGTTTTATTTATTTGTTTAGGGACTCGGCAAGACTAGGTGTCTATAAATCTATCGGAAAAATGGAAAATTTTTGAAAAATATTGGATAACTTTTTATGGCTGAATTAAAATGGGAGGATCTTTTTATTTTAACTATTTGGACACCTTGCCGAAATTTTGCAAAAAACCATATCGAAAAATTCCTCACTGATTTTTTTAGAAAAATCGATTTAAAAGAGGGTAAATTTTGCAGCAGCACTTCCGAAAAATTTTTTTTTGAATTTTTGCAAAAATGGCTTTTCTAGGGGTAATTTTATGCGAAAAATCGATTGCACGCATTTTTGAAGCTTGAAAATGCTTCCTTGACCCTGATTCAGGGAAAAATTGAGTTTTTAGGAAATTCAATTTTAAACTGGGGGGGGGGTGCAACGGTCTTTGAAAAATTTAACAATTTTTATTTTAACCATACAAAGTTATTCAAAATTTATCACTTTTTTTGGCCATTTTCCATTGTGCATAAGGATTTATAGGATTCAGGGGCCAATAAATTTGCTTGTAAAATATGAAAAAAAACAACGTAAAAAACTGTAAAATGGAAATTTACATTTTACAACTAAATTTTACATTTATAGTTTACATTTTACAGTTTTTTGTAAAGCCATCAAAGATTTTACAAATTTCATTTTACTGTTTTTTACGTTGTTTTTTTCATATTTGACAAGCAAATTTATTGGCCCCAGGCAAGTTGTTGTAAACGTGTAAAAAATATTTAAAAAATTCTTGTTTTTACCTCGGAGGTGCGGGTTCGATCCCCATCCGGGAACAGTTCCTTTTTGCACTGTCCCCAGTCACCTCACTTTTTGCAATTTTTCTCCATGAAAATGAGGTTTACGCCCTATGGTGTAAAAATAAAATGATCAGTGAATGCAGTTCTACATGATAGGCTTATTTTCAGAAAATCGATTTTTCTGTTGCACTGGTCCTTTAAAGGGACCGGGCCAACCGTGACGTTTTTGACGCTTTTTTGAATTTGCGAACAAAAATAAGCATAATCCCCCATAGACATTGAATTGAGAGCTTGTTGACCACTCATTTGAAAGGTGGTGATCTGCCCTACAACTTTTTCATTTACACCTATAGCAAGTTTTCGCGTCAATAAAAAGTTATACTCCAATTTATGAAGGTAACCTGATTTTCTGTCCGGATTTTTGGATCGGCATTTTTTACACAAAAATGCTCTAATTTCATCATTTTTCATCCGTTTTCGATGAAATTTTTTTTCGGTAGTGGGTAAGAGTGTATACTGAATACGATCCAATCGGTCTTTTTGAGCGAAACTCATGTTTTCGTGTCAATATCCAGACATTTTAAAATTCATTT
>OZJO01016996.1:0-10386 GCA_900406225.1 Acrobeloides nanus | reverse complement strand
AGTCCTATAGATTTTTTGTTTGAGTTGTATAGGTTGAATTGTCCTGGGTTGAGCTGTCCGTGGGTTGAGTTGTCCTGAGCTGAGTTGTTCGGGTTGAGTTGTCCGGGTTGAGATCTGTGGGTTGAGAGTGTCTGCCCCTTGTGCACCTATGGATGTGGTAATTAAAATGCTCTTGAATGAAACCCTAACAGCATCTTTTCAATGTTATAAGATTATTTTAAGGCTGTTACAACATCGTGCTTATATACCCTGATGCTACTTTCTTTTCATTTGATAGTAAATTATTGCACCACTAAATGGACCATTTTTTTGACTACAACCTTTGCTTGGGAGATTACTCATACACTTGATGGGTATAATGGAAAACTTTTAAGAATTTTATAAATTTATTTTTTAGAATTTTCCTTGTCGCATTCAATTGGAGACTCCGTTATTCAAACAACTCAATTACACAAGTACAAGCAATATCTAAAGCTACTGTTGATACAAGGAGGATCACCATTACAAATACACCGAGAATGTCGCAAAAATAAACAAGAAAATTTCAGTGATTGAACAAAGTTCCACTTTACCATTTTTCATGCATTTTTGACCCAAAAATTATTTTCTTAAAAATGACCCTATTAGGAGTAATTCGATGCGGCGGAATCAATCGATTGCTCGCATTCCCAAAGCTTGAAAATAATTCCCTACCCTGATTCAGGGTCAGTGTATTGAAGCAAAATTAAATTTTTTACATGAAAGTACTTGTTTCTGGGATTTTTCGATGCGGGGAATCGATTGCGCGCATCAGGGAAGTATGTTCAAGCTTCGGGAATACGCGCAATCGATTCTCCGCATCGAAAAATCCCAGAAACGAGTATTTTCATATAAAAACTAATAAATTTTATTTTCGCTTCAATACACTGACCCTGAATCAGGAGCATGGAAGCATTTTTATGCTTCGGGAATGCGTGCAATCGATTCCCCGCATCGAATTATCCCGAATAGGGTCATTTTTAGGAAAATAATGGGTCAAAAATGCATGAAGAAATGGTAAAGTGGAACTTGTTTTGTGCCATCTTGTACTTTTCTTTTCCCATTTTTTGTTTTTTTCCCAACCTATCGAATTACATGCGATAAGCTTGCCATTTTAGCAGATTTCTCATTTGAGCTCTTCTTAAGATTTTTAATTGCCTTTTTGACTTTGATTGCCGTCATAGACTTTTATTAGATTTTATTCTTGTGTTGCTCACAAATTTGATTTTTTCTATGTCGCATCTCTGAATCTACTCATTTAACATGTATCGATTTTGTTTGAAATTTTAGATATAATAATTTATTTTTTTTATAATGAATATTATCCACTGCTAAAAAATATTTTATACTGCTAAAAAAAGTATATAAAGTATTAAAAAGTGGTAAAATTTTTAAATAAAATCTACTTTAAAGAGGATTGACCTTTATGGCCTAATCCAAAAAAAAATTTTTCTAAAAAGTTCATTTTTAGGGGTAAAATCATGCGAGAAATCGATCGCGCGCATCGCCGAAGCGTGAAAAAGCTTTTTGCCTCCAAGCGGGATTTGAACCAGAGACCTTTGTGACGATAAGCCGCTGCTTTGTCACTGCACCACCGAGTCTTGTTGATGGAGAAAAGTCTTTTCAAATCAAGTATTAGTATAAAAAAGGTCGAAAAATCTATATTTTCGCTGAATCAGGGTCAATGAAGCTTTTTCATGCTTCGGCAATGCGCGCAAGCGATTTCTCGCATGGTTTTACCCCTAAAAATGATCTTTTTAGAAAAAATTTTTTTCTTGGATTAGGCCATAAATGTCACCCCTCTTTAAGAATTTTGTCTAAAGGCACAAGACATAAAAGCAGGGTGTATATATTTTTTTCGAAGAGGGTACAATTTGTTCATAGAAGAGATGCTGGCGTAAAATTTTATCTCACAAGGGAACCATCCTAGTTGATGATGAAATTTAGAAAAAATTCTAGGTATCCTTGTAGAGCATCCTCAACATGTAAAAAATTTGAATGAATTAGCTGATAAGCTGCGCATGTTTTACAGCAAACTTCAATATTTTATGCGTTTAAGTGATATTGATTTTATGTTCATTTGAGTTTTCGGGGCGATAGCATAGTGGCTAAGGTTGCCTTTCTAAAAGTTGCTGGTTCGATTCCACGCGCGTCCGAATTCTACAAGAATATCTAGGATTTTTTAGAAATTTTCACCTTCAACTGGGCTAGTTCCCTTGCCAGGATGAAAATCGCACCCCTCAACAATGGCCAAAAAAGGTCGTTAAGGATGAAAAAGGGGCCGTTGGGGTGAGAAATCGCCCAAAAAGGTGAAATCTGGACACCCTACAAAAAGTAGTATAGGGTGTCCTCTAACACAGTTTTTGTGTGTCATCCTGTAAAAGCTTTTTCAATAAAATGTTTTTCTAGAAAAAATTCCGTGATTAGGACATTCGATAGGCCATCAGGCGATGGAAACGAATGTCAACAATTTTTTTTAGAGAATGACAACAATTTCTGATTTAAACTACGCCATATTACCCAATAACCGAACCCCAGTGGAACAAACTGAAAGCGAACTTTATCGAGAACATATTATAGCAGCTGCTGCAATTGTCATAGTAAATTTTTTATACAAGGTGGCTCAATAAAAATTGAATTTTTTAATCTTTTGGAACCTGGGGCCCGTTTCAATCCTCCTGAAGTTGGGATCGGAAGCCATAAGTGAGAACTTCCGATGCCGATTCCGATTCAGTGCAAATTTTCCAAAGTCGAAACGAAAGCTGAAAACAGTGATGTATCCCGTTAACGGATATTAAAAGATTGGACGTGTTTAATATGGCTGCAAGAAATGGTTTGTTGCGAAATGTACCAATTTATATTTGATATTATATAAAATTTAAAATCTGATAACTTTTATAAAATTTTATGCGAAAATTGACATAGACTCTAATGGAACGACGAGGATGGGACAATACGAATGAAACGATCAAATAGAACGATACAAATGAAACGATACGAATGAACTGACATAATGAAACGAAACCAAATTCAGGGTTTTCGTGTCAATATTCAAGCAAATTCAAACCCGTTTCCGGACGCCGTCTGGAAATGAAATCGTTTCATTCGTATCCTCTTATTTGATCGTTTCATTCGTATCGTTTCAAACTTTTCGTTTCATTCGAGTCTATGCCGAAAAATTGATTGCATTTCTCGTTTCGGAAATGAACGCAATCCCATTTAGAAAATTATCCTTAGAGGGATAATTTTTAGAAAAAATAAATTCCCTGGGTCTAAAAAATCACAAAATAATCCACTTTGTTCTGGGCCACCCTTAGCTAAAGGTCAAATCAATTTAGACAGCCATAACAGGAATATGGGCCAACTTGACATTAATATATCTGGTAGTCAAGCTAAAAAGTTTGCATAATGCCTTTGGATACTTATGCATTAGTCATGCTATTGCAGAAGCTTGTGTGCTTTTAATATTCGCTTTTTGGTGTACGCCAATTATTTTTATGTAGGTTATGTTTATTGACGAAATCTAAGCGAATATAAAATTGACAGGCAGGAACGTAGCCATAATAAAAAGAGGTGCAAAACTGTTCCCTTCCAACACCAGACAGACAGGCTAAAAGTTAAAATACACGTCCCTTCCTCCCCTGAAAGATTAGGTAGTGGGGGGGGGGTCACTTGAAAAACTCTTTTGTTTTTTTAGCGACGCCACATTATCAAACACCCTTGCCGGCATAAAATTTGGCCAGTTAATACTGTATTTTTATTTTATAACGTTATATTCTCAATTATTTAAAGCCATCAATCGGCTATTGGCTATTAGTTTGCCTATACTATATAGGATTTATTTTACAATTTATAATGTTAAATGGTCGATTTTGGCATCTTGGATAATAGCTGGATTGCATTGTATGGTATATTTTTTTGGTAAGAGATAAATGGTTTAAGGATGGAGCCACTTGTCTGGATAAGATTATAAGGGTGGAAAATAGAGATCAAGGGTCGGCTCGAACCAGGCAAGGACTTTAGTCCGGTCGCCTAGGGGTGGAAAACAGCGAACAAGGATCGGTTCGTACAAGTCTGAACCAGTTAAAGATAGTGGCTCAGTCGCCTAGGGATATGAAAGAGATCAAGAGTCGGTCCGGACTCTCCGAACAGGCAAGGTCCGTGGTTCGGTCTCCTAGGGGTGTAAAATGGTGATCAAGGATTGTCCTAGACCGCCCGAACCAGGCAAAGTCGCAGAGCTCGTCCCTCAAAAGTTGTTGGATCATTGGCCCGGACCATTTCTTATTTTTCTTAGCCATTTGTTCGGACCCTGACCTGGCTGGACCGGGCAGCGGTAGTACTTTTCCTCCCCCCTAGTTAAGCCTATGGTCCCTCACTTATCCAACATACCGACGGTTGGAAAACTTATCAATATTCAATAATTTAGATGGGTGCGACTTTTATTTTGATGCCACTTCTTACGTGTGGACGTTTGCATTAACCCCATGCGGCAATGTTATTGCATTTTACATAGATTTTCTCTATGGTTGTAGCCTAATGATACTGATCTTGTTTTTGGATTCTTTAACGTTTCTATTTTTGTTAGATTCAAACAAAATTATAGGTAATGACATTCATCTTTTTTCTATTATGAGTAATACTGCTGTAATTTTCTGTCTAGTTGCTAAGTTTCTATTAACTTTCAAGTTTTAGCTGTCACATGTCCGAAAATATTAATTATATGTCCTATTTTAGCTCGAGGTAAACTGGAAAATGGACAGAATGTGCAAATTAAGAGAAAAGAAATACGGTTTTTTCTACAAGTAAGGAAAACAAGTTTATTTAGATTAGTATTCTAAATTTTTTGGCTTTACATAGGTCAAAAAAGTATCCAGATATACCGTAAAACTTCTAATAAAACCCCATGGGGCTCTATTAGAAGGTGTTAATAATTTCTCTTTTAAAAATTGAGTTTAAATCGGACTTCTTCGAGCGACCACTTTTTGGATTGCTACTGTAGAAAGGAACGTTCTATAAAAGAAATTATTGAAAAATATTTTATTTTCGCTGAGTTATGGCCCTTTGAATTTGAAAAAGTTGAAAAAATGNAAAAATGACATTTTTTTCAAAAAATCATATCTCCATGAAATCGAAGTCATTGTCAATAATTTCTTTTACATAATGTTCCTCATACGCTTAGCTATCCAAAAAGTGGTCGCTCGAAGGAAATCGACTTAATTTTGATTTTTGGTGGATTTTTGAATGTAAGGCTTAAAATTTTTTAAATTAAAAAAAAATATTCAAAAGTCTATATCTCGACGAAAATAAAATATTTTTCAATAATTCTTTATATAGCACATTCTCTATCCTCAGGGCTATCCAAAAAGTGCTCGCTTGAAGACATCCGATTTAAACTCGATTTTTAAGAGAATTTTTACGTTTACATGGGGCTCTATTAGAAGTTTTACGGTATCTTACTATAGGGGGTCGGATTCCGCACATCCTGTAATTGTTCGTTGATCATGGATGTGATGTTATGAGGGTGGTATGGTGTTAGAGTGTGTTTGATGAAGGAGATCTATTTGTATAATTTTCAGGCTGTTACCACATCATGTCTATATACCTTAATGCTAATTTCTTTTCATTTGATATCAAGTTATTGCACCACTAAATGGACTATTTTCCTATCTACAACTTTTGCTTGGGAAATTACTCATACACTTGATGGGTATAATGGAAAATTTTCAAGAATTTTTATAAATTTGTTTTTTAGAATTTTTCTTATCGCATGCAATTGGAAGTTGCGTCATACAAGTAACTCGCCTACACAAGTACAAGCTATGTCTGCAGCTACTGTTGCAACAAAGAAGACCACTATTACACCGAGAAATTCGCCAAGAAGCAAGACCATTTCAGAGAACGACAATTTGGAGCTAGGCAATTGGAACTAGGACAATTGGAACTCTCTCGGTGATTTAGTACGGAGCCAACAAGCATGAGCTCAGAACCAGAATAATTTCTGCTCAATTTATACATAAGGCTTCATTATTTGAGTTTACAGGTCCAGCATCCATCTTCAGATCTAGTATCCGGGAAGGGGACCGCATGAAACTTTTTGAGCAGAACTCTCAAGTCTAGTGATTTCTTAGTAAAGTACAAAAACTGAACTTTATGGAGCCATGTTTATTGTAGAGACCGGACTGAGGCGAGGCCTCGAATTCTTGATTCATCGATCTCGATTTTTTGGGCCGTCCGAGGAAAACTGAGGATTTGACTCTCGGTTTCTCAGTCCCGATCACCCGACCCTTGATCTCGGTCCTCTGTCTTGGTTTTTTGAAAAATGCTTATTTTTCAGCTGAGAGTGTTCATAAATGACAATTTTTGTGAAAAAAAGGCAAATTTTGGACATTTTGTTGAAAGAATTTTGATGAAAAATCATAACGGGAGACCATTATATGAACAAATTTTCAAAAATTTTAGGCCAAATATAAGGGAAAAAATCCTCGCTCTTCGGTCTCGATCTTTTAAAGAGGAAAACCGAGGATTTTCCCTCGGTTCCTCGGTCAGCCGTACCCTCGGTCGCGGTTTCTTGCAATATCCGTCCTATAGTTTGTTGGGCTGGGCTTATCTTGCCATGACTAACTCTGTTTGTAAACATTTCAATTACCATATTTATTGCTTAAATAAACAATTTAATAAACAAAATTTTATTTCAATTATAGAAGAGCAAAAAAATAAAGCGTTTTTAACGTTTTGGCAGGAAAAACAAATCGAGAGGCCGACTTGTGCAGGGATAAGATATAGAAACCCTCCATCAATCACACTCCTTACACCCGTACCTAGGATTTTTTCATAGGAAGGGGGGTACAGCAGAATTTTGTAATTTCTTACAAATGGATACCCCTCAACAAATTTTTTCCTTGGAGTCGACTAGGGGATGTCAGGAATATGGTCAAAAAATGATTTACAAAGAGGTACCCCATACGAGGTAAAACCTCCGTTTTTGGGGTTTTAGCCCCTTGTGGGGTACCTTCCCGTGGTCAAAATCAAAAAATTCCTTCGGATTCGAGTTCCCCATGCCGAAAAACCCCCAGTACAAAAAATCAGTCAAATTGAAAAACTTTTTGAAAATTCGATTTTTTTTACCCTTTGGTTCCCCCTTGGGGTAAAAAATCGAATTTTCAAAAAGTTTTCCAATTTGACTGATTTTTTGTACTGGGGGTTTTTCGGCATGGGGAACTCGAATCCGAAGGAATTTTTTGATTTTGACCACGGGAAGGTACCCCACAAGGGGCTAAAACCCCAAAAACGGAGGTTTTACCTCGTATGGGGTACCTCTTTGTAAATCATTTTTTGACCATATTCCTGAGGTCTAGGACAAAAAATAACGGCGGATTCGTGTTCAGCGCATAGAAAAACCCTAGGAAGGTCGAAAATTTCGTCAAAAATCGACTTATATAGCCAAATATCAATAGTTTAAAATAAGGATACATCTTTGAAAGCCCAATTTTTAAAGTGGGCTCTCAAAAAGTTTGAGTATTGACACGAAAACATGAGTTACGCTCAAAAAGACTGATTGGATCGTATTCCTCATACATTCTTGCTTACTACTGAAAAAAAATTTCATCGAAAACGAGCGAAAAATGCCGATTTTAGATGTATTTTTTGAGCCGCAACAACTTATTATACAACCCAATATATCTAATTTTTGCACCCGACTATTTTCTTGACTGCAAATAAATATATGAAAAGCAATAAATGTATGATTAAATAACTATTATAATAACTTTGTCTGAAGTCTCATGACATAGAATATAAATTCTGTTGAACCCTTTGAACTCACAATATTATTTGGTACCATTCATTTGGACTTAAGCGACTAGATCTCTTCTTCCTATTCTCCTATCTTCTATTTCTTGGGTTTCTTATCGTCTACTTCGGATAGATAGAAATGTTGACCCAAAAATTATATACAATAAACGCTCGTTAAACGGACATCCCTTTAAGCGGGCCCCCGTGAAAAATTCGATAAGCGAGCCCTCCCCCTCTAGGGTGGCTCGCTTAACGAGCGTTTACTGTAGGATGTTCTACGCAAGTTAGAAAATCAAAAAATCAACGTAAAATCGGGTTTTTGAGCTTCGAATAGGTTTTTAATTTTGTTTAAAATCGAATTTGGACTCGAAATGACTTTAAAAATTTTTCCCATGCGTTAATCTCACTAAATAAATTCAATTTGGAGCGCTATCGAACTGTTTAAGGCAGTGTTGATCTCCTGAGATAGTGTCTCTTAATTAGTTCAATTCAAAAGAGAAAAATAACAAATTTTCCCACGTATTTACCCGGAAATTAAATAGCCCAGACATCACATTAATATTTCTCTAACTTTATTATTCGAAAAGTTTTTAATGAAACACTTTTTTAAATATTTTTTGACACAAATTTTTTCTTTGCTTCTTAAAAAATTTACTTTTTATGGTTAAAAGCTTTTTCGATCATTTTTTCTACATCTGTTAAGGGGTGAAAAGACACAAATGATGACATATTAACTTTAACCTCATACCTTTGCCTTCATGGATACAAATGCTTTACAAAAATGATACCATTTTTCTGAGGAAAAATCGTATTTTCAGGGGTCTAAACTCGATTTTTTTGCTCGCCTCGACTTTCAATCGACTTAACAAACTGTTTCTAGGTCAGAAAAACACTTTCTGATCGTTTTTGGCACAGGTTATGAAAATTCGAATTTCGTCCCTCAAGGGCCGGAAGGTCTGGAAAGTCTTACGTTTTGATAGAAGGACTTCTCTGGATAACCCAGCATTGATCTCACACTAGATCTTAGTTGATCTGTGTGACGGACGGTCTGAATCTCGCTCGGGGACTCATGGACCTGCGGGCCAAAGGCTATACCCAGAAGGTCGCCCGTCTTAATTAACCGAATAGGCCTGAGACACTAGAGTTGAAGTAATTCAACTTGCAGAAATTGCTCGTAGTGTCTTTGTCCGTACATGTTCGTCCGAAGTTGAACAAAGTCGGCAAAGACAGCCTTCTGACGCTCTGCGGAGTGCACCTGTCGTTCAGCAAGTAGTCGTCTAAGAACCCCCTTCGCTGTTTGGTTAGCTATATTACATGTATAGCTCACCAGTGATTAGTAATTTTGCCCGCTGGAAGTTACCCCTACACGAATTATTTTCAAAAATCCATTTTTACAAAGACCTTAAAATGTTCATAAATGAATATTGTAGCAATTTTTTATAACTCTATAAGACAAATAAAATGACACCAAAAATATCTAATTTGAAAATTGATTTGTGTTATTGAAACGAAAGCCTGTTTCATGTTTTCGTTTCAATAACTCAAATCGAGTTTCCAATTGGATATTTTTGGAGTCATTTTATTCGTCTCATAGAGTTATAAAAAATTGCTACAGTGGTCATTTTATGAAAATTTTAAGATCTTTGTAAAAATAGATTTTTTTAAATAATTCGTTTCAATAAACAGATTTGAATCATGAATTCAAACGGCATCAATCCCTTCGCTTCAATACACAAACACGTTTAAAATTTTAATGCAATTTTGGATACTATAACTTTCGCCACGTTGCCAAAAATCTATAATTTTCGTCTCATAACTTTCGCCAAGTTCGTGTCAATATACATATTTATTGCAAATCAGGCAACTCAATTAGTCTAAAATTATTCTGTTACCGAATTTTGATAATGAAATGATTCGATTTTAAACTTTCAAATAGAATTTCTGATTGTTAAAAGAAGATAAATTTTTAAATAAATTAATTGTTAAAAAATATATTTTCATTAAGATGTAAGTCTTGCGGAACTAAAAGTCTTTTCCGGTCCATAAAATAATTAAATTTTTTGATTTTTTCACAATGAACTGTGTGCTACATGGCGCATATAATTTCTTTTAAAAAAGTGTTTCATTCAGTGACGCACGCAATTATTTGTTATGAGCATTTTTAGATGATATTTATTAAATCTAAATATGGAAAACACGCAAAGGTATCAGAAAATGGATATTTGTATACTTTTCAAAGAGTGAGCATAACTGGTTATAGTACTAATCTTTGCAACTAGCACAAAAAGAATGATGGTTGCCATTGTTCAGTGAATTATCGGCCAGGTCAACAATATGTTTATTAACACGAAAGTGACGCAAGTTATGCGGCGAAAGTTACGTGGCGAGAGTTAGGGTCGGCACAAGCTATCGTACCACCACAAGCAACGGCACAAGCTATCGTACCAAATCATCGTGCCATCGTAAAATTAACGTAAAGGTACGATGAAATCGCCACAAGCTATCGTACGAATTTGGTACGATGCCATCGTACTGCGTCGTACCATCGCACGACAGCTTGTGGCGATTTCATCGTAC
>OZJO01016994.1:0-27271 GCA_900406225.1 Acrobeloides nanus | reverse complement strand
TGTAAAAGAAATTATTGACAATGACTTCGATTTCACGGAGATATGATTTTTTGAAAAAAATGTCATTTTTTCAACTTTTTCAAATTCAAAGGCCCATAACTCAGCGAAAATAAAATATTTTTCAATAATTTCTTTTATAGAACATTCCTTTCTACAGTAGCTATCCAAAAAATGGTCGCTCGAAGAAATCCGATTTAACTCGATTTTTAAAAGAGCAATCATTACACCTTCTAATAGAGCCCCATGGGGTTCTATTAGAAGTTTTACGGTAGACTATAATTTTATTATGGTTTAGCTGGAATTCCATATGTGCACGCATATATCTTCATCAAAGGAACGGTCGATCCTACTAATCAAGTTCTTTATAGCTTTATTGTCAGAATTTTATATATATTTTAGGTAATCTCAGCTATAACGTCTTTAAGTTTATCGACTACGGTTCAAGTGTTGTGGCTCGACGTTGAAACGGCGTATTGGTCGAGCAATCAACAACAAAATCAACAATATTTTGTTAATGCTTGGAACGCGGCAGTTCCATACGTAAGAATAGTTTCTCGATGATAGCTTTGATTTTGGTACAAAACTCTTCCTAAAGCTGCTCGTTAGCTGTTGTAAACAGTGGTTTACAAGGTTTTCTGAGTCATTAGCTGTTGTAAAGCTCAAATAGATTACGACGTTAGCTGAGTCGTAATGCATTACAACTAGTTGTAAACTCGTTGTATTGCAAACGACTCGTTATAAAGCGATTTGAATTGGTCGGTGTATTGACACGAAAACCCTGAATTTCAGCCAGGGGGTCAAACGATAGATCGTTGGATTTCTTGGATCATTCTGAGCAACTTTAATTCTCATCATATAATTCGAAAACCAAACGGGAATGAAGAAAATCCTTATTGAAATTTAAATTTTCTCTTTGCAATTTTCAATGGAAAATTAAAATTTCTATAAGGATTTCCTTCATTCCCGTTTGGTTTTCGAATTATATGGTGAGAATTAAAGGTGCTCAGAATGATCCAAGGAATCCAACGACCTATCGTTCGACCTACTGGCTGAAATTCAGGGTTTTCGTGTCAATACACCGATCAATTCAAATCGCTTTACAACGAGTCGTTTTGCAATACAACGAGTTGTAATGCATTACGACTCAGCTAACGTCGTAATCTATTTGAGCTTTATGACAGCTAACGCCTCAGAAAACGTAAACTGCTGTTTACAACCGCTAACGAGCAGCCTAAATTAGATGTCGTGAAGAAGTTTTCTTGTTCAGATATCAAAGATTCTTGATCGCTATCCATTGAGCTATGATCGAAACAAAAAATTGTTTATAATGCAAAAAAGAGCAGTATAACTTTTCGTACAATTGTGGTTCGTACGAACTGTTCGTACAGTACTTTTCATACGGTACTTTTCGTACGAACTTTTCGTTGCCTGATTATCAATAAAATCCGTGTTGTTTTAACTTTTTTCGTGTCAATAAACGGATATTATGGATAATCAGGCAACGAAAAGTTCGTACGAAAAGTACCGTACGAAAAGTTCGTACGAACCACGGTTGTACGAAAAGTTATACTGCCCAAAAAAGTACTGGGATTCGAAGAGGCTTTTCCAGACCCGTAGAATGTTTTACGCGAAAAAATTTTTTGTCTTGTTCCTTATGCTTAGCTCTATCAAAAATACTACAACGCACAAACCGCCTTTTAAGTGTTAATGTTGTAATGCTGATTTCTTGTAGGTCGGGCAATATTTCACTTATCTTGGAGTGTATTCTAGCCAAAACCATTGGACTAACGTGTTCGGTGTTGATTGGAATCCCGGACTACCGGAAAGTACACCGATTTGGTGGTCCCGTTACAAAACAGGTTGTACTGTAAGTTTGCAAATTGTTGTCTGTAAGACGATGAACCCTTAATTTAGGATTCATGTTCATGTTGGTTAAACTTTGGTCCTTGGTCGAATGGTTGTCCTACAAATGTAATTTTTGTGATAATTACATGGTTTTTAAAGTCATTTCGAATCAATCCGCAGTCGACAAAAATTCCAAAACTTTGTCTGAAGCTCAAAAACCCGATTTTATGTTGATTTTTTGATTTTCTAACCCGTCTAAAACACCCTAGATTATTTTTTTCGGCCAAAATTTGTCACTGGTCGATGTATTCAAAAATGGCTAACATTTCTAGTGTATTTTTGAAAAAATCCCAGAAAAAAACTAGGGTACAAATGCCCTGAAGATGCTCTATCCAGAAGAGGACCTTACAGTGAACCAAATTAAAAAATTCCGTCGGATTTATGTTTACCATGGACCAAAAACCCCCTAGAGAACAAAAAATCCGCAATTTTGGGCAGAAACTGTATAGAAAATACTGGGATAGAAATTCGCAAATCGTAATTTTTTCGTATTTTTGGACTAAAAAATCAAAATTGTTAAAAATTTTTTTTTTTTTAAATTGTCTGATGGGGGCAATCGAATGAGCCTTCGAGTAACGAAAATGAAATTAAATTCGATTTTTGGCGAATTTTCAAAAGTCCTTAGTAAATTATTGAACACCCTGTATATAGAAACTTTAGGTAATTCATCAAACATGTTGCACAGTTGGTACTTCACTTTGCAGTTCAACCTTTGACCTCGATACCGCTGCTTGGGTCGGCGCTTCGTTTGGGTCCCAGAATTTGACAAAGTTGAGTTTATAATCATAAAGCGTATCCTTTGAGAAATATGTTCTTTTAAAAATGTTAATGTTTTTTTTGGCTTTTCTTTTTATATAACACTCTCAAAGATTGAATAAAGAATATTTTTGTCGCCAATTTCTGTAATTTGGCATAGAACCGGGAGACCAACAGATCGTTTTTTTTGTGTTTTTTGGTTCAATTTTTTCGAATTTTTTTCCAAATAAATGGATTTTTTTTCAAACAAAGAACATTTATTGAAAAAGTAAAAATATTTCGGCGGGGATCGAACCTGTCCCTTTCCGACTACAAAACTAACACTTTACTAACTTTACCGTAAAATCTAATTTTTTTTGAATGGACATGAAAACTCCACGATTTCTAAGCATTTTGCAAAAATCCGCATTAAAAAATCTCTTTTTTATCAAAAGATATTGAATTTTTAAATCCCGCTAATTCGCTGAAACACCCTGTACTATAATCGTTTCTTATCAAATGGTTCATTTGCTTGGATGGGGGCCAAACCATTAACGTATAGTTCCTGGGCGAAAGGTAATCAAAGAATTTTAATTAGGTCCATAGCCTATGTTTTATAAAATGCGTTTTTATGCCAAAAATAGCAAATTTGAGAAAAAAGGCGGTTTTTGGTCAAACCCTCCCCCCTCCGCAGATTTTTGAAATGTCGTCCCCCTTGCCCACGTATGGGTAAATGTAGGGTCATTTTCACCAAAGTAAAACTTGGGGCTCATATCCAACAACTTGAGAAATACAAATTAAAAATTCCATACAATTAGGCCGCCGATCTTAGACCAATCGTTGATTCTTACAAAACTGTGTCTTAAACAAATTTATTGTTGATACAAATTTTGTCTAACAAATAGAAAACATGATTTTGATTTTTAAAATATTGTTCAGATTTGAGCTTTCAACATTTTTCATCATGCCAATTAGGCAGGAGCATAGGTGGAAAGTCCACGGTCGATATAATAGCTGGCACCAGTGATAGACTTGGATTGCTCGTCGGCCAAAAAGAGGATGATTCGGCTGACTTCCGATGGCTCAGCACCCCCAGGAAGGACCGCGTTACGCGAAAGTTTCTCGTAGACACTCAGACCGGCATCCACTTCTGTCTTGTTGCTGCCATCGTGAGTAAAGATGCCGGTTATGGTTGGGCCGGGGTTTACATTGTTGATGCGGATGCCCAAAGAGGCCAGTCGAGCTGTATCATTTCTCATATAGTGGTCAAAGGCGGCGCTAGCAGTGGAATAGAAAGTGTGCAAAGGGTGGTCTATCTGTAAATTGTTTTTTAATGTTAAAAATTCAGTGCTCTAGCCAGGGAGCCAATGGGGCTCGGCTCCCAAACCCGATTTTTTAAAGAAAAAATAGTGCTTTTAAAGCATTTTTGACAAAAATTTTCAATTTTTAGTCAAAAATGAAGATTTTTGGGAGCCCTCAAACCTGCCTTCTGGCTACAGCACTAAAAAAGTGAGTCAAAAACTGAATATTTTTTTAGATTAAAAGTTTAAAAAATTTAATTCAAGTAAAAGTTGTAGAGATTCGATTTTGAGTCAACATTTGAAAAATTACCGGCTTTCTGAAGGCGCCAGTACTGCTAACACCCACAGTATTGCCCTTGGTTTTCTGGAGATGGGGGATGGCCAGCTCAATCAAGCGCAAACGACTAAAAATAACCAAAAATTATTGAGTGATGAAAAATAACTTACGCTCGGACGTTCACTGCAAACACATAGTCGAAGTTTTCGATGGAGTAGAGATCGTGACCCGACTTGAAACCCAGCCCGGCGTTGTTCACGAGAATATCAATTTTGCCCCACTTTTTTAGTGGTTCGTTAATCAGCGCTTGCACCGTGGCCTAAATTGAAATAAAGTAAAGAAGAGAGAAAAAGTTTGGGCCGATTTTTACCAATGAGGAAAATTTTGGTATATTTTTTTACTACAACCACTTTTAGACTTTGAGATATCCTCTCATAATAGCTTACCTCTTCTTGAACAGGACCTTTAACCACTAAATATTTGCTGGCGGAAATTCCAGCCTTTTGGAGAAGGTCCTCCGTCTCCTTTATACGATCCTGATTAAGACCATGAAGCACAACGTTTGCGCCCTCTTTGGCAAAGTCAAGTAAGGTGGCTTGCCCGATACCATTGGAAGACCCGGTCACGATTACAACTTTATTTTCGAAACGTCCCATGTTGTTTTGGTTGGTTAATAGAAATGTAGAGAATAGAGTATGGAACTAAAATTTTTTAATGAAAATGGATGCCAGACAATACGCTTCTCGAAAAAATCAAAGGGTAAGAAAACTTATTCTATTAGGATTAAATTGGCCAAAAATCATAAAAACGCAAAAAAAAACGTAGAAACTACGTCCTTATCAAGTTTTGGGTATCAAAAAAATATGGCCTTTTCATAAAATTGCCTCCAACTTTTTTATTATGCGCCAAATTACACTTTTTGGCTACTGGGTATCGAGACCCGTATTGAGACCCCTAACCATGAACCCTACATCTGTTTACAAAAAATTATTAATTTTTAAACTTTTTTTAAGTTCGGATTTCGGAGTCAGGGTTAGGTCGAGGTATACATGGATAAGGTGTCATCCATTTACTAACGTTAGTATAAAATTCGATCAAACCCCCTTCCTCTTGGTGAGATTTTGCCTACCCCCTAACCTAACAATATTTAAAAAATTTTTTGCGTGGGTAGATCTATAAAGTAATTATGCAATTTGGAACATAAAGATAAAAAATTAGCCGTTGAGACGGCATTACTACTATTCAGAATTTGGAGCGGTCACTTTAAGAGTCTCTTAGTTCAGTAGTACTGGACTTGTCTCAGGCGCCTCTCAAGGCTGGTTCAAATCCCGCTTGAGGCCAAAAAATTTTGCCTAGTAGTCCTCAACATCCTCTTCAGATGGCCAGAACTGTTGCGAGTTCTTTTAACTCGGGGACACAAGGTGCGAAGTAGCCGGTTCTCTAAAAAGCTCGACATTACATAGCGCCGTTTTTTAAAAGACAGATTTTTTTAGGCTGAGGAGAGGGTTTTGGTGAAAAAAAAAGAATGGCACAATTGATGAAAGTTTCTAAAAACTTTCCTTATTAAAAGAAGATGACCAACTCTTTATTTATATAGAGAGTTCANAACGTGGTTCGGGGTCGAAAAATTTTTTTTCTCGAAAATGACCCCCTAGTGGTAAAATTTTACGGGGAGCTCGAAAAAAATATTTTCGAAGCCTAAAAACGCTTGCCTGACCCGGATTTCTACATGATCTTGATACTATACATTTGGTCAAAAAGTTGCGAAATGTGTCTTTTTCAACGCTTTTCTTCTTCCCAATCGATTTATTTATTAAATCAGGCAAGCGTTTTTAGGCTTCGAAAATATTTTTTTCGAGCTCCCCGTAAAATTTTACCACTAGGGGGTCATTTTCGAGAAAAAAATTTTTCGACCCCGAACCACGTTCATTCCCCTCATAAAGTGCAGCAGCTCCCACACTTGAACGCAGCTTAAAAAAGTAACAATATTTTGGCGGAGATCGAACTTGTGCTTTTCTGACTGCAAAACTAACTTTACCAACTGCGCTATGAGGGCAGATCGACAACGGGATTTCATTTTTGATAAATACCTAAGCTAAAAAGACAAAAATGAAAATTTTTAAATTTTTTCCAAAGAGGGTACCCCCATGATTTTGGTGTCGTTTTTCTTCTTTCGCCGAGCTCTTTCAAAAAAAAATTAAAAATTTTGTTTGTACAGTTACGAAATTTGTCTGTAAATTTGACAGACAGTCAAACGCACATTTCTCGTTTAATATTACAGGGTGCCCCAAAAAAACCATAATTTTGCTATTTTTGGGGTCATTTTTGGTCGAAAATTTTTTTCTGAAAACATCATTTCTAGCGGTAAAATTGGCTGAAAAACACGATTCCGCGTTAAAAAAATTTTTTGACCTCAAAAAACCTTAAAATGGCAAAAAAACCATGCTTTTTTAAGACCTGATCTTAGAAAAATCGCTATTTTACCAATTTTTTTTTACGTTAAACCGCCTAATTCCTTCATATATACCGTTTTCGGGTATGAGGAATTCATTGGCGCTGCTTTTAACATATGTTTACGCTAGTATTACATTTTATTTGTAAAAAAATGAGACTAACTAAAGAAGATATGATCGAAATTAGAAAAAAGTTGTTTATGCGAAAAATGTGTATTTTTGGAAATTTTCGTCTAAGACGTATGTCTACCACGTGTTAAAAGCCGCGCAAATGGATTCCTCATACCCGAAAACGGTATATATGAAGGAATTAGGCGGTTTAACGTGAAAAAATTGGTAAAATAGAGATTTTTCTAAGATCAGGTCTTAAAAAAACATGGTTTTTTGCCATTTTAGGGATTTTTTGAGGTCAAAAAATTTTTTTAACGCCGGAATCGTGTTTTTCAGCCAATTTTACCCATAGAAATGATGTTTTCAGAGAAAAATTTTTTCGACCAAAAATGACCCCAAAAATGGCAAAATTATGGTTTTTTTGGGGCACCCTGTAAAAGATTATCGATCATATAAAAGCTAGTTTTGAATCAGAATTAAGACACAGAAGAAGAAGATATTCTATTTCTTTTACCGGAGAAGTGTAAATTTGCATCACGGTGTGCCGTTGCGGAACTGAGATTTATTTTCAGTTTCTTTTTTTCAGGCTGCCTTGAAATGAAATAATTCTCGGCTAAAATATAAGAGAGGTAAATATATTATTAGTTGATAAGTTGTCTTATTTGTAGGGATGCATAATGACTTTTTTAAAAAGTGGCAATTCTTATCCATAAAGGTGGCTTTTAAAGAGTTTTCTTTAAAAATGACAAAAAAAATTGGTGGCAAAAAAGGTGGCATTAGTTAAAAAATGGTACAAAAAAGATGGCATTGAGCTAAAAAAGGTGGCATTTGCCACCTAAAGGTGGCGTTTATGCAACCCTACTTATTTGTGTTATACAGGGTGGGCCAAAAAAAGAGGATTTTTGTGATTTTTTGGGGCCCGAAAATTTATTTTTCTGAAGATAATTTTATGTTTCTAGGGGTAATTTTATGCGGGGAATCGATTGCACAAATTCCCGAACCCTGAAAATGCTTCCCTGGACCTGATTCAAAGAAAAAATTGTGTTTTTGAAAATACGAAAAACGACAATTTTTGCTTCATAAACCCAATTTTTCCTTGAATCAGGGTCAGGAAAGCATTCCCAGGGTTTGGAGATACGCGCAATCGATTCCTCGCATAAAATTAGAAGGGTAATTTTTACAACAATACGTTTTCGGGTCGCAAAAAATCACAAAAATCCACTTTTTTTGGCCCACCCTGTATATTATTAGGGTGTTATATATTATTAGTCGATAAGTTGTCTTATTTATATTTTGTATAAATTTATTTTTTTAAAATTGTGACCCCAGATATAGTTGGTGCACAAAATCTACCAAAAGTTATTATTCTTATAATATTTTTAATATCTTGTTTTACCACTTTTTTCACCTCTGTTGAAGTAAAAATTGTACAATACAGATTGTTCATATCCAAAAAGTCCAGATAAATAAAGAAAATCCATTCAAAAGAACGTCCAACATTTGGATTGTTGGCAAAAAATTCCCTTAAACATTTTTATTATAGAAATATAATAAATGCTTGTTTACCTGAAAAATAAAATTATAGCACCTATAACATAGCTCAAAAAAAGAATAATTGCACAATAAAAGATTCGTCTTTCAAAAGATGCATTTGTAGATTTAGCGGCTTTAGATGTTGTTTTCATTCGATTTAGTCTAACAAGAATCGCCGGATATAAAAATATGCAACAGATAATGTTTGCATAAATAAGGGCTTTTGTAACAGTATAAAAAATGTTCTACAAATGAATATTCTGGTAAATTCGAATTAAAGAACCAGTCTACTTTTGGGAAGTTGATGCCATGTGATAGAGCATAAAATTTGGAGCATTTTTTGCTTTTACAATAAATTCTGAATTGTTATCGTTGTCGAAATAATCGCGTTTGAAGTTGGCGATTTTTGGAATTGGTTTCGAATTTGAATTTCCCGCCAAAACCCTGATTTTCAATTTTGGCGGGAAATTCAAATTCAAAACCAATTCCAAAATCGCCAACTTCAAACGCGATTATCTCGACAACGATAACGATTCAGAATTTACTGTAAAAACAAAAAATGCTCCAAATTTTATGCTCTATCACATAGCATAAACTCCCCAAAAGTAGACTGGTCTTTTAATTGAACTCTATCTAACTTTTTCCTCCCCCTCTTCTCACCAATGACGTACCGGGGAGGATGGGGGTCCTAGAGAGACCTCTCTAGGATCGTAGCTGTGACAAGGCAATCCAGACAATTTGACCCACCATTTGAGTTTGACAAAAAGTGACAAAAGTGTCTCTAAGGGCCTCCACCAATTCAAATGGAAGCACCAATTATAGCACCAATTGCACTCTCGGCGTCGAGTCGGTTTTATTTTTCAGGGTCAACGAATTTTCGAATGTGTCTTTAGCAAATTTATAGTCCAACAAAAGATGAATAAAANTTGCACTCTCGGCGTCGACCGGTTTTATTTTTCAGGGTCAACGAATTTTCGAATGTGTCTTTAGCAAATTTATAGTCCAACAAAAGATGAATAAAATTGCAAAAGACCACATTATGACTTCTGAAAGTTATTGGTTGAAAACGGTAGTAGTCCAAAAATTTAGAAAAACATATTCTCCATTGTCATGTTTACGCCTCGACCCCAGAGGCGTACCCAATGGGGGTGTCCCGGGTAGAGTGGCTGAAAAGTCACAAACTGGTTACTTTTGGCACCATTTTGAGCTTAAAGCCATTGTATTTATGTAAAAGTCACCCGTTTAAAGTCACCATTTTTTAAAATTTTGTCATTACAGAGTAGCACTGGGTAGATTTTATTTCAAAATTTTTAATGATATTTTTTGAATGAAAATTTTGCCGAGCCACCACTCAAACGATTGGAAATACAGGGTGGCGCACAAAAAACCGGACACTTAGAAAAGATTTTAAATTTTTTTCAAACATTTTTGCCTGATTCTTTCAGACATTTCTTTCAGGCATTTTTGCTCGATTCTTTCAAGCATTTTTTTCTGATTCTTTTAGGCATTAGGAATTTTTTTAAAGTGCCCGGTTTTTTGTGCGCCACCCTGTAATCTCAAGAATTTTTTACAAATAAATTTATGTGAAAAACTAAGTTAATTGTCGCTTAAAATACGTAGATAGTGTATTAAAAACCTATGAAATACTCTAAAATTTCAAATTGTTTAAAAACTTGACTTTTCTAATATTTCTCTTTGCGGGAAATGTATGAAGAGCTCAAGAAAATGTTTAAAAATTGCATCATTCAACTAACAAATGTGTGTATGATTGTGGGTTGTAGTCTAAGTCATCGCATCATTGTTTTTAATGACTTAGACTACAAAGCAGAAGAAGATTTATGTAGCCTAAGTGACCATCCTTTTGATTTTCAACACACTCCACTACAATAAAGAAGATGAACTCTCTATATAAATAAAGAGTTGGTCATCTTCTTTTAATAAGGAAAGTTTTTAGAAACTTTCATCAACTGTGCCATCCTTTTTTTCACCAAAACCCTTTCCTCAGCCTAAAAAAATCTATCTTTTAAAAAACGGCGCTATGTAATGTCGAGCTTTTTAGAGAACTTAGAAAAAGTTTAAAAATTAATAATTTTTTGTAGACAGATTTAGAGTTCATGGTTAGGGGTCTCAATACCGGTCTCGATTCCCAGTAGCCAAAAAATGTAATTATACAATTTGGCGCATAATAAAAAAGTTAGAGGCAATTTTATGAAAAGGCCATATTTTTTTGATACCCAAAACTTGATAAGGACGTAGCTTCTACGTTTTTTTGCGTTTTTATGATTTTTGGCCAATTTAATCCTAATGGAATAAGTTTTCTTACCTTTTGATTTTTTCGAGAAGCGTATTGTCTGGCACCCATTTTCATTAAAAAAATTTTAGTCACTATACTCTATTCTCTACATTTCTATTAACCAACCAAAACAACATGGGACGTTTCGAAAATAAAGTTGTAATCGTGACCGGATCTTCCAATGGTATCGGGCAAGCCACCTTACTTGACTTTGCCAAAGAGGGCGCAAACGTTGTGCTTCATGGTCTTAATCAGGATCGTATCAAGGAGACGGAGAACCTTCTCCAAAAGGCTGGAATTTCCGCCAGCCAATATTTAGTGGTTAAAGGTCCTGTTCAAGAAGAGGTAAGCTATTACGAGAGGATATCTCAAATTCTAAAAGTGGTCGTAGTAAAAAAATATACCAAAATTTTCCCCTTTGGTAAAAATCGGCTTTCCGTCGGTTTTTGGGTAGGGAGTCCTTAAACTTCTGGTGCTTACAGGGTGACGCAAAAAACAACAACAATAATCATTCAAAATGACATCCTTAAAAGTTCCATTAAGCCGAAGCCTTAAAGGGGGGAGCCATTTGGGGGTCATTCTCTGAAAAAATTTTTTTCTCGATATTTAAACAAAAAATCGATACTTCCCCTGAATCAGGGTCAAGGAAGCATTTTCACGCTTCGGGAATGAATGCGCGCAATCGATTTTTTACATGATTTTATCCCTATATAGGTCAAAAATCGAGAAAAATTTTTTTTCGGAGAATGACCCCCAAATGGCTCCCCCTTTAAGTCTAAGCTTTAAGCCTAAGCCTTAAGCGTAGGCTTTAAGCGTAAGCCTAAGTCTTAAGTGTAAGCCTTAAGCCTAAGCCTTAAGCTTAAGCTTAAGCTTAAGCTTTAAGCCTAAGCCTAAGCCTTAAACCTTAAGCCTAAGCCTTAATCCTAAGCCTTAAGCTTAAGAACTTAGGCTTACGCTTTAAGCGTAAGCCTAAGTCTTAAGCGTAAGCCTGAGCCTAAGCCTTAAGCTTAAGCCTTAAGCGTAAACCTGAGCCTAAGCCTTAAGCTTAAGCCTTAAGCGTAAGCCTAAGCTTAAGCCTAGGCTTAGGTTTAATGGAACTTTTAAGGAGGTCATTTTGAATGATTATTGTTGTTGTTTTTTGCTAAATAAACTATATTTAAAATTTTTTAAGTGTCCAGTTTTTTGTGCGCCACCATGTATTTAGTTCGCCCCCCACCCTAAAAGCGTGGGGAGGCGAAGTGCCCAAACTTCTCCCCTCCTCCCTACTATTTTTTCAATTTAGGCTACGGTGCAAGCGCTGATCAACGAGCCACTAAAAAAGTGGGGCAAAATTGATATCCTCGTAAACAACGCTGGGCTGGGTTTCAAGTCAGGTCACGAACTCTACTCCATCGAAAACTTCGACTATGTTTTTGCAGTGAACGTCCGAGCGTAAGTTATTTTTCATCACTCAATAATTTTTGGTTATTTTTAGTCGTTTGCGCTTGATTGAGCTGGCCATCCCCCATCTCCAGAAAACCAAGGGCAACACTGTGGGTGTTAGCAGTACTGGCGCCTTCAGAAAGCCGGTAATTTTTCAAATGTTGACTCAAAATCGAATATCTACAATTTTAAACTTTTAACCTAAAAAAATTTCCAGTTGACTCACATTCGATTTTTTCAGTTCTGTAGCCAGGAGGTAGGTTTGAGGATCCCCAAGAATCTTCATTTTTTGACTAAAAAATGAAAATTTTTGCCAAAAAATGCTTTAAAAACACTATTTTTTCTTTAAAAAATCAGGTTTGGGGGGCCGGGCCCCATTGGCCCCCTGGCTAGAGCACTGGATTTTTTACATTTTTAAAAAATTTACAGATAGACCACCCTTTGCACACTTTCTATTCCACTGCTAGCGCCGCCTTTGACCACTATATGAGAAATGATACAGCTCGGCTNAAAAATTTACAGATAGACCACCCTTTGCACACTTTCTATTCCACTGCTAGCGCCGCCTTTGACCACTATATGAGAAATGATACGGCTCGATTGGCCTCTTTGGGCATCCGCATCAACAATGTAAACCCCGGCCCAACCATAACCGGCATCTTTACCCACGATGGCAGCAACAAGACAGAAGTGGATGCCGGTCTGAGTGTCTACGAGAAGCTTTCGCGTAACGCCGTCCTTCCTGGGGGTGCTGAGCCATCGGAAGTCAGCCGAATCATCCTCTTTTTGGCCGACGAGCAATCCAAGTCGATCACTGGTGCCAGCTATTATATCGACCGCGGACTTTCCACCTATGCTCCTGCCTAATTGGCATGATGGAAAATGTTGAAAGCTCAAATCTGAACAGTATTTAAAAATCAAAATCATGTTTTCTGTTTGTTAGACAAAATTTGTATCAACAATAAATTTTTTTTAAGATACAACTTTGTAAGAATCAACGATTGGTCTAAGATCGGTGGCCTAAGTGTATGGAAATTTTTAAAATTTCTTTATAACTGGCATCCACTTGCTAAGCGAATAGGTGGAAGAACATGTCGATGCAGTTTTCAGGCTGGTGCTTCTATGAAAAATGGATTTTTAACTAGCAGTTTTTTGTCAGAGGCACGTGCAACAGGGTTTCAATTTTTTTGGGATTTTTGAAACTAACAAGGGAATCTTACCCTGTATACCTGTTCAAAAAAATCAAAGAACTCAAGATTTTTTTATGGCCGTCTGCCCACATATTCCTTTGAATTATTACATAGAAAATGTCTTAATTTATTAAAGTTCACTAAATGATTATTATTTACATAAAATTTGAGAAATCTATTGGCCAGACAAAGTATAATTCCCAGACCAACAATTCTCGCCTGGTCTACAGAAGACTTTGAGGTAGTCAATTAGAAAGTATGTGTCTTGGAAATTCGATGGGTTATTTCTCATAATATCCTGGCATTCTTGAGTGACCGGAGGATTACAAAATGCAATATACAAGACAAGATAATTATTGTTGACCACTTCTGGATTGCAATTATCTCCAAATACATAATATCCGTTCGGAGTGCCCCATGTGCCAGGATTGGGATTTGGATTTTCCTAAAATAGATTTGAGTTAAAGGAGACAAAAGTCCATGAATAGCTTACGTTCAAAATATCCGCTGGTATATTTGGCTTCACAAAATACCAAACTTTGATAAAACTCCCATGGACCCATTGTGCTGCGTAGACCCCGCCACCAGCCTTATTGAAAGGCACATCGGAAGTCCCATGTGGGCCTTCTTGCATCAGTTCATTATCAGCCCAACCCGAAATATTAGCATATTTTTTCGGGTCCCATGGAAGACTGCACTTGCCATACAATGCCTCATCATTGTTATAAATCATGCTGTTAGCAACATCGACAGGATTATGTGCTTTGTAAAAATCAAATTCGCCATTCGAGGCTTGATCTCCAGTCATCATGAACATTGACCAAACGGGAGAACTGAAAAAAAACCGTATCAAAATTTTTTTTTAACAGATAAGAAATAGAATTGTCAAAATTGAGACCAATTTTTTAGACAAAAAACAAGCAACGAAGCTGGGTATCGAATCCGCGATCTTTCGGGCAACAGCCAAACACGCAACCTACTGCACCATGCGGGGTCAAGTTTGTATTTTATAAGGACGGGGTGGTTTGTATTTCGTACTCTACTCATACCTGTGCCAACCTGATCCATTAGCATAAGGTCCTACTGGGACGTGGTCCAGACTTAGTACAAAAAAACCGGCGTTGTAAAGCTGCAAGCTACTTATTCTAGGACTCAATCGACCCCAAGTGTTGTTTGGTATAGTGGTAGTATGATCTACTCCAATATAGACCTTAATAAAAAAAGTTTTTAAAATTTGTGAGATCTAACCTTTCCATTTTGATAGCCAACTAGACCCTTGTCCCAAGCTGTCTTATTATCAGCATTTGATGCAAATCCAAAAGCTTTTCCATCGCGAGTATCGAACCACCAGTCATCGAAGAAGTTCGGCGCTGCATATTTTTTGATCAACGAATAAGTTTGCTTCGGACCAGGGCTAACAAAGCCACTCAGGGTGCCTGAGATGGAATCTTTTGACATTGGTCCAGTATCATTTTTTAGCCAACACATGCCGCCGTCGTAAGGCTCCCATGTGTATGCTACACAATATGGGTTTTTTTGACACAGGGCACAACAATCCGTAGTACGTCCAGGAACACCGCCTATATCACTTCCATCGATTCCGTAGCCTGGGAATTCTTTGTAGCTACAACTACTATCTGAAATTCTCTTATTCAAATTAAGATTAAGGCATTATAATAAATGCTATCTTGATAAAACCATCTTCTGTCAACCGTCAACAGTCATTCTCAACTGTGTCATAATCAGATTTGGCAGATCTTCGGTCATGTGGCCTTGTAGATCATTGGTAGAGTACTGGACCGGTTAGCCATTAGTCATAGGCTCGATCCCCGTCCGCAAAGATTTTGTCTATGTGTATTGACAGAGCACTGTAGCCAATGCAGCTTAAACCCCTTACAACTAACAGTCAACCATCAATCATAACCACCTTTAACTTTCAACCCTCGTGTGGATCGCCAACATTTAACAGCCTAACATGATGCTATCAGGGGGGAGGGGAAAAGTTCGGAGACAAATTTTCGCACTTGATACCTCGTTAAAATTGCATTCACATCATAGGTCGGCAAGGGGGGGGGAGCCTCCCCCCCCCTGACCCACGCACGCACGGACCCAAAATTGAGGGGGGACCACGCACTCATGGACCCAAAATTGAGGGTAACCACGCACTCGCGGACCCAAAATTGAGGGGGACCACGCATAGACCCCGCCGAACATGTAACCAATGCAGCTTATATGAGATGGATAAAAATTGGGTGTCAGAAGACTAAAAAAAAGGTCGTTTTTTTTGGTGGGGGACCACTCATCGGGGTCCCCTCCCCCCCCCCACCTTGCTGACCTATGATTCACATATCAGGTGTCATAGGCCAAACTAGTTAGACAAGATTCACTTACTTTGAGCTAATGCGGTTGAAATTAAATATAGCACGAGTTGAAATAACAAGACTGATTTGAAGATATCCATTTTCATATACTGAAATAAGAATAATCGCTCTTGTAGGTGAATACAAAATACAACTTTGATATTTTTCTATGCAGCAAAAATCCTATGCCCTACTATACTATATGCTTTTATACAATTTTTATATTCATATCTATTTAACCCTCAATTTATATTGAATGCACTAAACACGTGAATACCCCTATTCAAAAATCTAGAAAATTTACGCAGAACTCGTGGAAACACTTAACCACTATTGACTCTGATAAGATTTTATGCGTCTATATTCGGATAGATTTTGGAATTTCTACTTGTAGACGAATAGACCAAAACATAATAGTTGATAACAAAAGGGAATGCACGCCCGTATGCTTCTCGAAAAATTTTTTCTCTAAATTGTCTGATTTTTGGTACTCGGGGGTTTTCGGGCACGAGAAATCGATTGGCGCAAGTCCCAAGTTCCGAAAAAATGTTTATGACCCCCTATAGGGTACTCCATGTTCGAAAACTCCGAGTAACACAAATCAGATAATTTGAAACCAAAATAAAAGGTTGAAATGGGGGGCGTACACCCCCATTTAATATCAAAAGTTGCTTCGCGACAAATTGTTCACAAGAAATTTTATAAGATATTTTTATATACGATTTGATGCTTTTGAATGCGCGGCAATGAGAGCACGCGCGAGCACACTTGAATAGGGGGTCGTCATTATAACCCCCTCCCCGCGCCGCGAGGGCCCCGAATAATGGGGGAGGGGCGTCGAAAGGCAAAATTTTCCTTTAGACCCCCCGCGCCGCGCGAGGAAGTTTACGACCCCCCCCCCTTATTCATCTATGCGCGCGAGCACCTAGTGCTCGTTTTATTTTTATCAATAAAGAAGTAATTATAAGCTTTATCATTTCATGCCCATATGGGTAAGTAATGGCTATGCGATCTCTGTATTAGAATTTTTCCGAATTTTATCAGTGTGCACACGTCCATTAGGAAAAATCCTCGTGCAATTTACCTTTTGAATGTAAGTAACTTTGATAGAAAAATTCTAACACCAGAGATCGAGATCGCACAGCTATGATTAGCAACACAAATTCTGTGCATTCTTGTTTAGCATTCACATGTTATAGGTGTTGGAGAAATTTGATCAAATTAACCACGGTTGTTCAGAACACACATATCTAAACTTTAAAAGCACAAGATTTGTTTATAGTGAATCTATTCTACCGTCGGATATTCCAAGTTGATTTAACCAAATGGATGTCTTTAAACTATTATTTTTGGAATTGTTTCTTTTTTCTGCGAATGCAGCTCCATTGGCTGAACGTAAGTAAAACTTTTATTCAACTTGGACTCAATCTCTAAAATCTTTAGGCAGTTGTTTGACAACATATTCTTCGGTTAGCATAGAAGGGAACGACTTAAATGGTGTAGTCGGAAAAGCCTCTGATTGTTGTCAAAAATGCCAGGTCAATACCCGTTGTAGAGCATACACTTGGACAAGTTTCAATGGTGGCACTTGTTGGCTAAAAAATGACACCCAGCCACTTGTCTCAGTTGCTACTCAAGAGACCGTTACGGGAATTTTAAGCCCTCTTGCAAATGAAACATATGGTTTAATTAAAAATTATGCTGCGCCAAATTTCTTTGAAGATTTTTGGTTAGATGATCGAACTGGACATGTTTTTGGATTCTCGCGGTTTGTTAATGATAATAAAACAGCTTGGGATAGTGGTTTATTTGCTATTCAAAATGACCAAGTATATTCTCAAAGGCTAGAAAAAAAGTCATGTTTTTAGGTCTATCTAGGTGTAGACCATACAAACGTCGTACCAAACAACACATGGGGTCGTCTAAGTTTCCGAATCAATAGTTTCCAAATCTACAATGCAGGTCTATTTATGCTAAGCATGGATCACATTCCGACTGGACCATACTATTCCAATGTAACCGGCAACGTAACCGGCTGGCACAGTTCCCCTATTTGGCCTGCATGGTGGATGAATGGTGATGATAGATCGAATGGCGAATTTGATATGTTTGAAGCCTATGAGCCCAATAATCATGCTTCTATAACGCTTCATGACTGGGATCAAAGCTTATATGGCAACTGCACGATGCCTGACAACATCACTCAATACGCCAACAGCTCTGGCAATGCGTTTGGAGGCATTACACAATTTAGTCCTAATGGTACATCTCTCGAACCATTTAATAAGGCCGGTGGTGGTGTATATGTTATGCAATGGGATCATGGAAAGTTTATCAGAGAATGGACATTTGTAAAGCCAAATATTCCAGCTGATATTTTAAATGTAAGTGTTTTTTTTATTAAGAAGAAATATCGAAAATGCCGAAATACAGGAAAATTTTATTTCAGGGAAGCCCGAACCCGAATCCAGACACTTGGGGAATGCCCAATGCATATTTTCCTTTCGGCAAGAATTGTCATCCCGATACTGTCAACCATATGTATCTTATATTAAATATCGCGTTCTGTAACGGTCCGGTGACAGAAGAATGCAAAGATATAGTGAGAATGCAGCCAGAAGCCTTCAATGAAACCTATTTTCTGATCAACTACATGAAGGCTTTTTGTAGACCAAATGAAAAATGTTTAACTGGGATCTATGGATCTGGTTAAGATATGTGTAATTCAAAGTGAATGTTTTTTCGTACAACTAGTCATGATGATTCTAATAAAATTACTATGACAATTATTCGAAATATTCACCATTATTAAATATGACTTGTGTCCATCTAGTAGGCAAACTTCGGATTCCTCTTCATCTAGAGGAGCATGGGGGATGGTCAGCTCAGAGACGTAGCTAAAAGATCGACTAGGGGAGCTTGGATCAGTAAAGAGGCTTGTCTATGAAAAATTTCAGTTTTTTGATTTTTTGCCCCCTGGAGTAGCTTAAACATAAGGTAGCTTATGTTTTTTTGCGCCATAAGGGGGCTTCAGCCAGAGACGTAGGCATAGGGGGAACTAAATGGGCTATAGCACCCCTTACCGGCTGGAGTCAGGAAAAAACATAGAAGAATACTCCCTTATGTTTCTGTCTAGCGAGCAAAAAATTAAGAAAAATGACTATTTTTGGCCATTTTTCATAGTCAATCCCACCCTCCCCATTTTGCCGAAGGACTTTTGCGGACTTATTTGGTAGTTTTAAAATGTTACATGCGCAAATGTCGCTGCGCAGATGTAAATTTATATGCGCAAATGATGCCGCGCAAATGTCCATTCGCAAACGTCTATGTGCAATTATACATTCGCAAATGTCCGTGCGCAGATGTCTCTGCGCAGGTGTATATGCGCAAATGACGCTGCGCAAATGTTAGATGCAAATGTGTGTGCGCAAGTGATGTCAATCCCTTAGATACCGTTGGGCGCCGTATCCAAGCGCCCCCTCCGGCCAACTGGGCATTGGCCGATTGAACTGGGCAAAAATTAAATTTGTGTACAAATTTTTATTAAAAATATAGCAAAGACCAAAAATTTGGTAATAAATTTACTACAAAAGATATTTTTATATACGATTTGATGCTTTTGAATGGGAGCCGGGCACCTAATGCTCGCATTTTTTGATACTGATCTCCCCATTTTGGATTCCATTGTGCTTAAGTGCACTTTATTAGAAGCTTTATTTTTGTCGATAAAGAAGTAATTATAAGATTTATCATATGGTTAGAGGAATTTTATCAGTGTGTGCACTTCCATTAGGAATAATCCTTATGCGTTTTACCTTTTGAATGTGAACAGCTTTTGATAGGAAAAATTCTTGTTTAGCATTCACGTGTTATTGGTGTTGGATATATTTGATTAAATTAACCACGGTTGTTCAGAACACACATATTTAAACTTCAAGAGCACAATATTTGTTTATAGTGAGTCTGAAATTGAAGTTTCTACCATTGGATATTCCAAGTTGATCTAACAGAATGGGTGTCTTTAAATTATTATGTTTGGGATTTTTTCTTTTTTCTGCGAATGCAGCTCCATTGGCCGGACGTAAGTCAAACTTTTATTCAACTTGGACTCAATCTTTAAAGTTGAAAAAGTTTTCAAAAATGTTAAATATATTTTTCCCCCAAAGTCGAAGCCTAGTATTAACTAAAAATTTTCTTTTAAAATAACTTTTTAGCTTCGTAATCTAAAATCTTTAGGCAGTTGCTTGACAACATATTCTTCAGTTAGCATAGAAGGGAACGACTTAAATGGTGTAGTCGGAAAAGTCTCCGATTGTTGTCAAAAATGCCAGACCAATACCCGTTGTAGAGCATACACTTGGACAAGTTTCAATGGTGGCACTTGTTGGCTTAAAAATGATACCCAACCACTTGTTTCAGTTGCTACTCAAGAGACCGTTACGGGAATTTTAAGTCCTCTTGAAAAAGAAACATATGGTTTAATTAAAAAGTACGCTGCGCCAGATTTCTTTGGAGATTTTTGGCTAGATGATCGAAATGGACATGTTTTTGGATTCTCGCGGTTTGTTGGTGATAATAATACAGCTTGGGATAGTGGTCTATTTGCCATTCAAAATGACAAAGTATATTCTCAAAGGCTAGAAAAAATCATGTTTTTAGGTCTATCTAGGTGTAGATCATACAAACGTCGTACCAAACAACACATGGGGTCGTCTAAGTTTCCGAATCAATAGTTTCCAAATCTACAATGCAGGTCTATTTATGCTAAGCATGGATCACATACCGACTGGACCATTTCCATATGCCAACAAATCCATCTGGCACAGTTCCCCAATCTGGCCTGCATGGTGGATGAATGGTGATGGTGCAAATGGCGAATTTGACATGTTCGAAGGCTATGAGCCCAATGATCGTGCTTCAATAACGATTCATGACTGGAATGCAAACTTGTATGGCAACTGCACGATTCCTAGCAACATCACTCAATACTACAACGGCTCTGGCAATGCGTATGGAGGCGCGTCACAATTTAGTCCTGATGATACATCTCTCGAACCATTTAACAAGGCCGGTGGTGGTGTATATGTTATGCAATGGGATCATGGAAAGTTTATCAGAGAATGGACATTTGTAAAGCCAAATATTCCAGCTGATATTTTAAATGTAAGTGTTTTTTTATCAAGAAGAAATGTCGAAAATGCAGGAAAATTTTATTTCAGGGAAGCCCAAACCCGAACCCAGACACTTGGGGAATGCCCAATGCATATTTTCCATTCGGAAAGAATTGTAATTCCGAAGTAGTAAACAATATGTATCTCATATTAAATATCGCGTTCTGTAACCCTCCGGTGACAGAAGAATGCAAAGATGTAGTCAGAATGCAGCCAGAAGCCTTCAATGAAACCTATTTTCTGATCAACTACATGAAAGTTTTCTGTAGACCCAATGAACAATGTTTAACTGGGATCTATGGATCTGGTTAAGAAATGTGTGAATGTTTTTTCGTAAAACTAGTCATGATGATTTCTAATAAAATTACTTTTTGCTATTCGCAATCGACTGATAAAGTCTAAATTCTATCATGATTTATAATTTGAGCACGTTGTTAAAACAAACTTTTCGAGAAAATCGAGCTTTGGGTGTCACAAAAACTTTGTAAGGATACTCATTTTGATAATGAATTTTATCGTTTTCTAGTAAGATTCGTTTTAAATCTCCTTTAACAAAGTTGTAGAGCTTGATTTCTCTACAATTTTCTTAAAGGTTACTTTTGATGAAAATCGATAGAAAAACGAGCAAATCGCACGAAAAGTAATAGTCCTTAAAAAATTTTGTGACGTAAAGCTGTGTTTTCTTAAAAAAGATGTTGTAAATTTAACAAGTTGAAATATTCAAATCATTTCCGTCACATATAAATGTACTTTATACTCTTTCTTATAAGTACAGTTTTAATTTTTTACGGATCATATGTCTAGTAATTATTTAATACAAAATCGTTCCACAGGTATATAGAAGGAGTGAGAATTTTTCACATAACTTTTTTCCCAAGCATTATAATAATAATAAACATCCTGGGAAAAGGTCATGTGGAAAATCAGAATTTCATATCATTTTCTATTTAAACAAAGCCGTGTGAAGTCAGGTGTATTGAAATAATAAATTCTCCTTTTAATTCTTCAAAGTTCATAAGATTGGCAACAATTCTATTATCATCGGAATTCAGAAACCCAAAGATTATCGTAATATAAAAGAATACAAATTTGTTTTAAAATCATATGCCTTAAAACATTATTTCAATATCCTCTTTAACAAGACTTTACGGTGTGTTTGCGGTGCATCAAAAATCGTATAAATTTTAGAGCTCTTCCCTCTGGGGAAACGCAATCAGTAGGATTCCAAAAATGATACTTTTTGAAGTAATTTTATGGAAAAATATCCTCTAAGGCTTAAGCTTAGGCTTAAGCCCAAGGTTAAGCCTAAGGGCCCGCCTACAGTTCACTTGCAGGGCTTGCGAGTTCCATACAGTGGAACCTTTGAAAAACCATCATGCGAGTAAATTTTAGCCCTGAAAGGGTCTACTCGCGTGTCACTCGCAAGCCCTGCGATTGAACTGTAGGCGGGCCCTAAGCCTAGGCTTAAGCATAGTCCTAAGTAGTGATTGATCCCGTCCCGATCGAAAAATTTTGAAATTTCTCTCTCAAAATCATATTTCTGGGGGTAGTTTCATGCGAAAAATCGATTGCGCGCATTCCCGAAGCTTAAAATGCTTCCTTGACCCTGATTTAGGGAAATAAGAGTATGTATTGAAGCGAAAATCCAACATGTACTAATTTCCCTGAATCAGGGTCAAGGAAGCGTTTTCAAGCTTCGGGAATGCGCGCAATCGATTCCCCACATGAAATTACCCCCAGAAATATGATTTTGAGGGAGAAATTTGAAAATTTTTCGATTTTCGCTTCAATACACACATCTATTTCCCTGAATCAGGGTCAAGGAAGCATTTTCACACTTCGGGAATGCGTGCAATCGATTTTCCGCGTGATTTTACCCCTATTAGGGTCGTTTTTGTGAAAATAAATTTTTTTCGAGATCCGGCTATAAAGTACACTCCCTTTAAAGTTAGACTAATGGATCGATTCTTGTTCAACCGAGATGAATATGATAGAATTTATAATTGTTCTATGAAAACACCCGATGAATGGTATGCTTATGGGCAGTCTAATATACCAATGGGTCTTTTCTTTATTGTTACTGGAATTATCTATGAAGTAAAGCAAAAAGAGAGAAAAATTTTGCAATAGTGATTTACAGTGTTGTCCCGTGTACACATGTGTTGTGTACACACGAGCGAAATCGTCGTAGGAATCGAATTTGAATTTATCTCCTTTATAGATTTGTTATTCACGAGAAAAGAAAATTTTGGGTAAATGTGTTCAACTCACGAGTACTCATGTGTACATATGTGTTTGTGTACACGTATGTTGTATACACAAACACATGTGTACAGGGGACAACACTGGTGATTTAATATGTTGTGTAGATTTTTGAACAGATTTTTTGTACAAATTCTCGAGAGCATCTTTGAGGCACTTTTTCTAGGAAGTTAAAAAGAAGTTTTTGATCAAATCAAAAATCTAAAAAATCACTTTTATAAAAATTTATTTTTTTACTGTTATAATCCCATTATAATTTCAGACTTTTTACATACCAACTCTAAGTGTTATGTTAAGGCCGGAATTCTTCCGAATCCCGAGTTATAAAATGATGTTTACAGTCGGTATAATAGATGCTTTGACATTAATCGAGATATGCTTTATGGATGGCTATGACACGATTACTGGTGGAGTTGTACAGCTCCAACTCGATATTACCTATTTGGCGTTGTTTCTACATGTAAGTATTTTTTTCAAAAAAATCTGGACAAATCTCAGCCTATATCTATCTCTAGTAAGATATTTTTCAGTTGGATGGTTTACTGGTACCGTAATTGGGATTTTACTAGCTTTTAATAGATGCCTAGAGATATTAGCACCCAATTTGGCTGATATTTTGTTCAAAGGTCGACGAACGTGGATTTGGTTGGCTTTGTGCCTTCTTTACGGATCATATGCTTTGTTGTTCCAATACCCATTTCTTTATCATTCAAAATATATGGCTGTTTTCAACGACCCACATTTTGGAGATGAATTTAAAGAAAACGTAAGGATGAGTGATGACTAGGATTTGAGCTAGGATCAACTTTAGGTTTTGGTAATAAAAAATCGGGTATAGTACGCTTGTGTCCTGATCAGTGTTGTCCCGTGTACACATGTGTTGTGTACACAAACATATGTGTACTCTGTGTACAGGGGACAACACTGATCCTGACATTTTACTTAAAGTCCTTTGGCAAATGTGGAAAAACTTGATATTGGTCAAGTTTTTCATCATATCTTACAATTTTTTTATAGGGAACCAACTCTTTTCTTTGTAGCTTTTGCAGACAAGGATGCAAGAACGGCATAAAAAAGGATGCAAGTTTTGGCAGCCCTGATTGCACCTCCCCCGTAGAGAATGGAGACCCCTACACATGATCGGCTCCAAAACCTTAAAAAAGGTCTCCGCGCAAATTCCGAGACGCTTTTTTGTCGTCGGGACTTAACCTTCCCTCGCATAAATTGGGAAATTAGCAACTCCTCTGACAAATGGATTCTTTAATGCGCCTGGATCTCCGACGAAAAAAAATGTTTCAACATTTTTCAAAAAAATGACATTTCTAGGGGTAATTTTATGCGAAAAATCGATTGCGATATCCCCGAAGCGTGAAAATGCTTCCTTGACCCTGATTCAGGGAAATAGATGTGTGTATTGAAGCGAAAATCGAAAAATTTTCAAATCTCTCCCTCAAAATCATATTTCTGGGGATAATTTCATGCGGAGAATTGATTGTGCGCGTTCCCGAACCTTGAAAACTCTTCCTTGACCCTGATTCAGGGAAATGAGTGTTTGTATTGAAGCGAAAATATGAAAATTTTGGATTAAAAGTGCTCTCTTTCCCAATATTGTTAGCCAAACATTAATTTCTAGCTAACAAATCCAGCATATTACGCACACAATATTACAGTTGCAGCTACAATTGCAATTCTTTATTTAATTATTTGTGTTGGCTGGGCTTTTAAATACAAGAAGTTTAAATTGGTGGCATCTTCACATTCACAACGTTGTGTAGGGAATTTAATTACCGTATTTCCTCAAAAAATAAAACTTCCTCTAAAATAAAATCTCCTCAGAGGGAAATTGAATAAAATAAGACCCCTCTCCCCCTAAGATACCCCTACAAAATAATACCCCCTCTAAGAATGTAAATTTTCTATGCTTGAAAATTTGTTAAAGGGGGTGCAAATTAGGGCCCTTTCTCTTTTTTTTTCTTTAAGTTTAAAAATGAGTACCGGGAGCCGAGCGCTCCACGCTCGCGGCTCTTATTTTAGAGGGAGAGAGTTGAAAAAAATAAGACCCGGCTCTTATTTTAGAGGTATTTTTTTGTATCTAAAAAAGTTGTACTTTTAAAACATTTAGGTCAATATCCAATCTTTTATGATCTCAATGGAAATTTTGGCGTGTGGATCAATGGCAGTATATTTTCAAAATTTTTATGTCCCGGAATTTTGTTTTGTAGTGACTCATATTATTTGGCAAATGTCTCATGGTAAGAAAGCGGTTATGGGATTCAGGGTTTTGGACCTTGAGAGACTGAGATAGAATGGGGGCAGTGATGTGTAGAAAATAAGTTGGGTCTTCGACTTTTAGTTATTAGTAGAGTTCGCCCCAAAAAAGGGTGTTTTTTGCTTCAAAATTCATTATAGCAAAATCTACTTAGAAAATTGGAAAGCTGTAAAAAGAAAACCCCTGTTCTTTTTTGTCGTAAAAATATTTTCTTTTTGCCCGAGCTTTAGATTTCGAGATTTTCAGCACAAACCATTTTGTGGGACAAAAAACGGTACGAGCTGGAAATCTCGTAATCTAAAGCTCGAGACAAAAAAAGAAAATATTTTTATCGTAAAAATCGACAAAAAAGAACAGGGGTTTTCTTTTTGCAGTTTTCCAATTTCCTAAGTAGATTTTGCTATAATGAATTTTGAAGCAAAAAACACCCTGTTTTTCGGCGAACACTAATTTTTAGGAGATAACGGTATTGTTTATTTTGTTATTAATAAATCGATTCGAAGAGAGGCGATTAAAATGGCTAAAAAAATGCTTGGAATTGTAGAAGTAACTCAAGTGCAAGTTATCTCAAAAATGACAAAAACTAATGGAACAAACCCTTAGGAATTTTTTGAACATTGATTTTTCACCTATGAAAAATCGGGTTTTTTTTGTTTATTTTCAAGTTTTTTAATGTTTCTTAAAGTTTTGACATAAAGATGTATAGATAATATTTGCATACCTCCATAGGGCTATGAGGCCCTATGGAGCTCCTCATAGCCCTATGGAGGTATCCATAGCCCTATGGAGGTATCCATAACCTTATAAAGATTTCCATAGCTTTAGAGGTTTCCATAATTATGGATGTAAATTTTTTATATTCTTTAGTATAAATGACAAATCCAGAATAAAATTAAAATCAATATCACGAAATTTATATCATTTCTTGTTAGATTTTGATTGGCTAAGGACCCAGTTGGGATTGGAGTTGGAGTCGTTTTATCTTGTTCCCTAGTTGAACTCTGAGTATATTTAGTTGAAGGAAGGATGGCTGAACTAAAATTTATGTAGTTATAAAAAAAACTTATTAGAATGTCCCAAATTACCCGCACAAATCCGGCATAGTCTGATCATTTTGCAACTTGGCCGGAATTTGACAAATCGCATTCTCAAATTTGGAACATGGCCATGATTTCCATAATAAAGAATCTACACTAGGGGTAAAAACGGCACAGTCATCTACCCCGACATTCTTTGGCTCTCCAGGCGCCCAATTAGTATAATTTACAGGAAAACCGTCACTCCATTGCCAAGAGCCATTTTTATAAGGATCATATATTCCTACCCAAGCATTAAAGTAAAATTTTTGAAACTTGTTTACAAGATAATCTAAAAAAATTAAAAATTAGTACACGCAAAAATTTTTTTACAAGACAAAATTTTCATTTCTTGATCACTTCTAATTGTTAATAAACTGTGGTTGCAATATTCTAATGCTGAGGTGAAGTTATATCGGCCGTAAACATAGTTCTAAACTTAAAAATTAACAAAAGAACCGGGAAACCGAGCGCCTTCGGCGCTCAAGGGATCATCCCAAAATTTCTTTGCGTTTCTCGGTTCAATTTTTTTCCATTTTTCTTCAATTTTTTTTCATTTTTTAAGAATTTTTTCAGTTTTTTCGATTTTTTTCAATTTTTTTAAAAAATTTTTTGAATTTTTTCGATTTTTTCAATTTTTTAAAATTTTTTTCGAATTTTTTGAATTTTTTCGATTTTTTTCAATTTTTTTAAAAATTTTCAATTTTTAAGAATTTTTTCAGTTTTTTTCAATTTTTTTCGAATTTTTAGAATTTTTTCGATTTTTTCAATTTTTTAAGAATTTTTTAAAATTTTTTTCGAATTTTTTCAATTTCTATCCAATTTTTCGTATTTTGTCAAATAAATCGATTTTAAAATAAAGAACATTTTGAAAAAGAGAGAATATTTAGGCGGTGACGGGAATCGAACATAC
>OZJO01016993.1:0-15207 GCA_900406225.1 Acrobeloides nanus | reverse complement strand
CCGTAGCGTTTTGGAAACTTTTCTAAAACTTGATTGCTGGCATGCAAGAGTATGATTTGTTGGATTTGGGGTGTCCACTTTTTGAAAAAGCAAAGTCTTAAAGGACCAGTCCACTCGGAAAAAACACTATGAAAAAGTTATATATTCGGAGGGTTCATGAAAATGGAGCATTTTGTGTTTTTACGGCATGTCCTGAATCGTTAGCGTTGTCGAGATAATCGTGTTTGAAGTTGGCGATTTTTGAAAAATCTGTGTATTACAACGAAAACATGAACAGTGAGAATTAATAAAAGTTGTGTATTGACGCGAAAATAAAAAAATTCTTCGTTTTTCATCGACTTACACAAAACTACCAAAAAATTTTGAACTTTCGCGTCAATACACAACTTTGATTGATTCAGGGACGAATTTTCACTGCGTTCCTGAATCAATCAAAGTTGTGTATTGACGCGAAAATTCGAAATTTTGTTGGCGGTTTTCGTAAGCCGATGAAAAATGAAAATTTTCGCGTCAATACACAACTTTGATTGATTCAGGGACGAATTTGTCAATTTTCACTGCATTCCTGAATCAATAGAAGTTGTGTATCGACGCGAAAATTCGAAATTTTGTCGGCGGTTTTCGTAAGTCGATAAAAAATGAAAATTTTCGCGTCAATACATAACTTTGATTGATTCAGGGACGAATTTGTCAATTTTCACTGCGTTTCTGAATCAATCAAAGTTGTGTATTGACGCGAAAATTCGAAATTTTGTTGGCGGTTTTCGTAAGTCGATGAAAAAAATTTTTGAATTTTCGCGTCAATACACAACTTTGATTGATTCAGGGACAAATTTTCACTGCGTTCCTGAATCAATCAAAGTTGTGTATTGACGCAAAAATTCGAAATTTTTTACCAGTTTTCGTAAGTCGACGAAAAACGATAAAACGGCACTGGAAGATTCCCCAAACTTTCAGCAGAATCCAGTTGCATCTTCCTCTTTTTACAAGTTTCCATTTTCGAAATTTACGCTTTTTCTTCATCTTCTTCCTCCATTTATGATTGATAGTCAAGGCTTGCCGGCTATCTTCTCAAATAAAATTGTCGAGAAGCCAATGCGCAATTTCTTTTCGTCCCAGAGCAATTTCGAGGTGACGATCGAAGGAACCCATCTGGCCATAAGTCGGCCATAAACTTTTCCTAATTATCCATGCGTTTCCCTCTCCTTCTCCCTCTTTAGCTTCATAGAAAAATCGGCCCTTGATTATAAGCCACCAATTGCTGTTAAGGAATTTTCGAGGAGAAAAAAATTTGTTGCACTTTTTTGTCCTCAGCTTTTCTCTGTAATTTTTTCAATTCTTGATAGTCTTTAATTTACCCATGGCCTACGATTTTGTGGTGAAACAAAAAGCCATTAAAAGCATGTTTGTAAAGAAGCCGCTAGGATGCGCCTCGCGGATGAAAAGCCGGAACCGCACCTTCGGATTGCGCACCTGTTCAGTGAAGGAAGATGGGGCTCGACTCAAGCAACACACACGCGCCATCCTAATAATAATAAAGTCGCTGATTTGGCTTTTCTTTTTTGGGGTGTTTGTACTAATTGTCCGCGTGAGGTCAACCGGGTTCATCCGAGGCCAAGCAATTGGCCCAAGCAGTCTTCGAATTTCAAGCATAGATTATAATGAAACGAAAAGTTTGAAGCACAAATGAAACGATTTCATTTCTAGACGGTGTCCGGAAATGGGTTTGAATTAGCCTGAATATTGACACGAAAACTCTGAATTTGATTTCGTTCTATTATGTCGTTTCATTCGTATCGTTCTGATGTCATTTTCAGACGGCATCCGGGAACGGGTTTGAATTTGCCTGAGTATTGATACGAAAATCCTGAACTTGGTTTCGTTCCATTATGTCGTTTCATTTGTATCGTTTTATTCGTATCGTCTTATTTGATCGCTTAATTCATATCGTTTTATTTATCGTTTCATTCATATCGTTCCTTCCTCATCGTTCCATTCTCATCGTTCCATCCTCTTCGTTCCACTAGAGCCTATGCCGAATTTCAGCCCAGCAAGTTTATAAACAAAAGTGGGAAGTTGATGTAAATTTGTTTAGAAATTAATCTCAAGTAATTTTATATTGTCGGAATGCCGGACAAGGATGTTTATCCAGTTGAGTTTATAATATAAAAAATGTCGAGGCTAACATAAATAAACTTATGGAGGACCAAAAGAAGCGCCATCCTCTCCATGTTAGCATTATATTATTCACGAATATAATTTTTGATAAAAGCCTTAGGGAAACTTGACGACGATGTCGCCAACGCGCTCTCTCAAGGAGAGACGTCATTGGAAATAAGAATACGGTAGAGAAAACTCCAAGTTCCTGTTTATAAGAAATTGAAATTTGTGTGTTGGGAAAGTGTCCGTCAAAATTTTCGTACGAGATCTTCCAATTGCCAAATCATGCTTTCCGAAAAAAAGAATGCATACAATCGCTCTACTCGATCAATAAATTATTATTCACCGAAAAAGTCTCTGAAAAAAATATGCGCCGAGCAATTTTTCGCTAATTTTTGTCTACTTTTTACTCGATGATTAGGCAAGATATAGTTAGTTTCTGAAGATTTTGTGCACTCCCCATACTCCACTGGTAGTAGGACGTATGTATGTACAGACGATTTCGGAAACTATAGATTTAAAAGACCAGTCTAGTAAGAAAATGTTGCCATATTCGGAAAATTCATGAAAAATGGAGCATTTTTTGTTTTTACGGCACTTTCTGAATCGTTGTAGTTTTCGAGATAATTGCGTTCATGCTTTTCGTTGTAATACATAAACTTTTTTGAATTTTTAATCGATTTTTTCAATTTTCATAACATTGTAATTTTTTATAGCTAAATGAGACGAACAAAATGACACCAAATTTATCCAATTTGAAAATTGTATTGGGTTATTGAAACGAAAACATGAAACAGAATTTTCGTTTCAATAACCCAAAACAACTACTACAGACATTACACGTTTAATGTCAGTAGGATTGATCAATTTTATAATAACATATTAAATTTCTTTATACTTTTATTGCCTTATTTTTATACATGTCTAAATATTTTCTCCTTCTTATTCATACCGTATATAACTTAAAGACGACCTTAAGAAGCAAATGTCGTCAAAGACGTTTCTCCTTTCCCCGTTTCGTATATTCTTCCGATGATGGCTGGGTCTCTAAGCCGCTGAATGGCTGTTTGCTCCGTCTCGTCCCGCCTCTTCTCTTTGACTGTTTCGAGTTTCTTTCTCAATTGCCCATATCGGCATCGGTCTTGGTCTTGGTTTCCACTTATTTATGACAAAGTAATTATGTCGAACGAGGATGGATGGCCGATTAAAAATGCTCGATATTGCTTTTATTATTAATCTGCTATTCGAGAACTCTTAGATTCGTTCTCGTAACTTACCATTCAACTTAATCATTTCCTTTCTAGTAGGCTAATTCAATAGGTTATATTTCAAATCGCTTTTTTAGTATTAGGTAGCGACATAAGTTCTGATCGTTTTTAACACGGGAATACTCTTACAAGTTTTATAACCATGGAGTATACCAGCTTTTTTCGCAGGCAAAATCAAATCGACTCAGGCGGGATTCGAACCCGAGACCTTAGACTCGAATCTAGGAGTACTACCACTGAGCCAAGTTCACGATAAAAAATCAGATTTTTAATTTCGCTTATAATTTAACATGAATTTTTTTTTATAAATAACAACTTTTTGTTCAAAAAATTTTTTTGAATGTTGCTCAGAATAGCTTAAAAGAACAAAATATACCGAAAACTTGAAGGAGTATTTCCGTGTTAAAATTGACCCCATGATCATAACTTTTTTTTCTTTACAGTCAAAAATTTTGGCCAAAATTCGAAATATTGAGGTTTGGGGGATGTCTCCCCATTGCCCTCCTCCATGTTTGGAAGTTCTATTTTCGACCCCCCCCCCTCCCGATGGCTGGCAGGTCCATCGGGGGTCGAAAATCGAACTTTCAAAACTTACTCCAAAAACGATTATAAAGTGTTTTTCTGACCTAAAACAGTTTTTTAAGTCGATTTAAAGTCGAGGCGAGCAAAACAAAGTCGATTTTAGACCCGTAAAAGTACAATTAAATTTGTTTTTAAAATTCATAACAAATCATGAGAAAAATACCTATGGTCGTTTTATACCATTTTCGAGGAATCAAGTTCGGAAGGTTAGGTCAATCCGCTTCTACATTTATGAGATCTTGTGGTAACATACAACCGTGGATAAATGAATGGACCTGTAAATTTTTACAAATACAGTCAACTCTCAATTTAGTGACACCCCCAGGGAGAGGTCACTAAATCGAGAGTTGACTGTAACTAATCTCGATGCATCCCTGTGTGGTCGTGTTGGCGGGAAAATTCTCGGGAGGGGTCACTAAATCGAGAGTTGACTTTCTTGTTTACATCTTTTTAACGCAAACTTTTTTGCCAGAAAATTGTATACCCATCGATCTCTTTTTCTTCTTCTCCTCATAATACTTTGATCACCATAATAATTCTTTTTCGTATCGAATTCGCGTTGGCGTGCAATCGCCGAAGCCCCCGGTGTCGAAGAAAGCGAAAGAAGATCGAAGGCGATTATGCAAAGAGCGCTAAGAGATTCCACCATTTCCGTCCGCTGGTCTTATCGAATGTCATAAGCTTTCCGAATAGAATTTTTATTTTTCCATCTAAGAGCTACTGTACTTTTTCTATTCTTTACGGCATGTTCTATAAAAAATTGTCTAAAATAATACACGGAGGTGTAAACTTTGACAAAAATATGTTCTTCATGGATGAAAATAGATTCGCCGAGTCTCTCCCCCAGCACACTTTCTCTTTTTTATGATAATACCATACGTGGGCAAGGGGTAGGACTATCTGATCCAACAACAAAAAATTCGCCATTTTGCAACGCTGCAAATGAGCAGTGTCGCAAAATGGCGAAAATAAGAGGGAGCTCGCAAAATTGGGCGAAAATTAGAGGAAACTCGCAAATTTTAGCGAGAAAATTTTCAGACAACCTCGCAAATTTATGATTGTCCTTATCACTTGCTCGAAAATATTACTAGAACCACTAATGAAATTTCTTAATTGTCTGGCTTTCTATCGAACTTATCAAAGAGCAAAAACTTAGTGAAAAGACCCTTTTTGCTGAACCCGAATCAGCAAAAGGGTCTTTTCACTAAGTTTTTGCTCTTTGATAAGTTCGACAGAAATCCAGACAACAAAGAAATTTTTGCGTTTCCAATTTTGCTAGAGCTGTGGTTCTAGTTGTGTATTTATGAGTTCCTGCATTATGAAACGGTTTTAGTTGCGTATTTTCTAGTTGACTGTTAACCGCTGTAGCTAACGTTAATAGCGGCAGTTGTGCACACCATCTGCAGCTATTAGCGTTAGTGCTAGCTTTAACGCGCCGTATGCACAACTGATGCTAAAGCTAATGCACTAGCGGCAGTTGTTCATACTAGCTGCAGCTATTAGGCCGGCCGCAAGTTGTCGTCGTACTTTGGTGTCGTACCGTTATACCTTTTTGTCGTACCGTGGTACGACAAAAAGTACTTGCGGTCTCGAGTCGTACTTTTTAGTGCATTTTGAGTGAAAAAGTACGACAACTTGCGGCTTCATGCGGTGGTACGACAACTTGCGGCCGGCCTTAGCGTTAGCTGCAACTATTAACGTTAGCGCTAGCATCAATTGTGCATACGTTCCCTCACTTTTTTGTTATGTTTTTTTTTAATTTTAAAATTTAAATGCATTTTGTTCTATTAGCAAACAATGTCAAACCAATTTGTTTTGATTGGATTTCTTCGCTTTACTCTCTTTTTACAGACAGCAGTTTATAATTGTTTTAGTTTGAAACCCGTGATTTCATGATCAACTTAAGATAGAAACTTCGGGAAAAAAGAAAGCCTCCTCCCCATATCCACTTAATTNACTCTCTCTTTTTACAGACAGCAGTTTATAATTGTTTTAGTTTGAAACCCGTGATTTCATGATCAACTTAAGATAGAAACTTCGGGAAAAAAGAAAGCCTCCTCCCCATATCCACTTAATTACTTCGTTAGAACGTCCCCGAATGACGTTTTCTGAGGCAAGTAAATGTCCTAAAGAAATAACGTATCCTCAGGACGCTGCTGCTTCCCTGCTCGCCTAATTAGCTCTAAGAATGATAAACAGACTGAAAGATAACTGTTTCCGGCTTTGTTTTCATGCTTTGTACGTGAAATGTCCCCCACTTCATGAGCAAAGATGATCTCGCAAGGTGTGCTGCTCCACAATCGTTCTCGCCTTATTGAGAGAAAGAAGACTTGTCTCTCAGAGAGAGGCGGGGTCTCTTCACGTGTTGTTTCTCCAGCCAACGAAGAATAAGTCTCCACTTTCCGGTGCGACAAAAGTCCGTTGTCGAATCCCACCGTGAAGGAACCAGTGCAGTTGTAGCAGTCGAAGGTCTCCGAAGATCATCGCTGAGAGGCAGTGTCTTCGCATAGGAGCCTTTCATTCCATGAAAGGAGCGAGCATGTGCATGTTCTTCCATTTCTTCTCCTTCTTCCTTCGACCTGGTCCTCACTTGCCTATGACTCTAAGACCCGCCCACAGAGTCTTTTCGTTTCTCCTTTCGACTACTGTAACGGGGAATTAAAGAAGGGCGCAGCCAATCTTCTTATTCCCTCACTTCAGGTACGTTGTTGCTTCCGGGACAGGCGTGTGCTCATCCCCTAATCCTTACATAGAAAGGTCTTATTATTATCCCTTCTATTTTTATTGCTTCCGAGGACTGACAAACACCGATTGGCCTCATTATCAATGGTCTTTTCGAAAGTGTTTCTTGTGTGTGTTTCTCCTGAGCCTTGTAGATTAACAGGTTTGATCANTATTATTATCCCTTCTATTTTTATTGCTTCCGAGGACTGACAAACACCGATTGGCCTCATTATCAATGGTCTTTTCGAAAGTGTTTCTTGTGTGTGTTTCTCCTGAGCCTTGTAGATTAACAGGTTTGATCAAATTTATTAGTCAGATCAGAGTTTCATGCAGGTGATAAATTCGAAGAAAAAATTGAGCTGATTTCCTTACTGTAGGAACACTTCTTTGAGTGAGACTTCATAATATTTTAAAGGGTATTAAACTTTACAGCAGCATCTCCGAAAATTTTTTTTTGAATTTGTGCAAAAATGACTTTTCTAGGGGTAATTTTATTCGAAAAATCGATTGCGCGCATTCACGAAGCTTGAAAATGCTTCCCTGGCCCTGATTCATGGAAATAAGAGTATGTATTAAAGCGAAAATATGAAAATTTTTACATGGAATAAATTCTGGGGTCCTTTAACTCGATCTTTGCCGCGTGTTTTTTGCAAATCATAATGCATTTGTACAAGTATACTAAAGAATTTTTTCTACCCTTTTTATTAATGACGCACACACAACTTCTGCGAAGTACTGCTCGAACCAAATAACTTCTTTTTGCTTTCTTTTTGTGGGAGATGGTGAATCACGGAAAGTGCCACAAAAACGGGTGTGTGTTTTTTATTTCACAAGCGGTTCCCATACGCGATAAGAAATTAGCCGAAGGAAGAAGTTTTTCGGCGATTGCCGGCTGCTTGCAGCACAAATCAACAGAAATAGATCTTAAATTTCTTTGTCAGTTTGTTTACAACTTGGAAATGGAGAATGTTATTTTCTTATAGTTCCAACTATGTCTTATTTTTATTTTATTAATAAGAGATTTTTTAAACTAACAAGGGGGCTGTCGGGTTTTGTGTCAATACTTTGACTAATTCAAACGATGTCGAGACGCCGTCCCGAATTCGAGACGTTTAGCGTAAAAAAATTCCTTCAAATTTGTGTTCCCGATACCCGGAAAACATACATGCACAAGCAGGGGGTGCAAGTTGGTCGAATACGAATTGATCGCTGGGGGCGTTGGGCATGATCAGAAAAGCCCCGGTAAGTTGAGAGTAACTCCTGTTGTGGGCTGCGCACCCCTCATCCCCCTGAAAATGGATAGGAAGGGAGAGGCAGGAAAAAATGATCTAATATTTATTCTTATACAATTGTCTAAATTTCATAATTCTACTGTTTTCCTTTCTAGCGAAAATACGATTCGACTATTCCTCGACTCATGACTTGAAATTCATTTGCATAAGTCGACCTGATCTTGTCTTTTTGTCAAAAGAACTTTCATGTTTCAATATTATAAGTTGTGAAATATAACGTTTACGCGTAAATATTAACATTTTGTGTACAGCTTCGGGAGCTACTACACAATGGAGGGGAGGGTTACCCACGTGAAAAAATGTTCAAAAATTTTTCTGGAAATGACCCTTCCAGGAGTAGAAACATGTGGGGAATCCAAAGACATTTTCGAAGCGAAACAACGCTTCCCTGAATCAAGGAAGCGATTTTTCGCTTCGAAAATGTCAAATTCGGATTCTCCGCATGTTTTTACTCCTAGATGGGTCATTTCCAGAAAAAAATTTTTTCACGTGGGTGACCCTCCCGCCCATATTCGTAGTATCTCACAGCTTCGATAAATAAAAACTTTAAGCAGAGACAAGAATGTCCTCAGGCGGCACTATTCCGCCATTTGCTACACAGTCATTCAACCCATCTGCTGCTGCATCTCTCAGCCATTTGTTCCCGAATACACCTTCACCATTCTCTATTCCATGCTTAACGTCACAAAACAATAGTCATCGTATCAAAGTGAAACGGTGTCGCCAACGTGTTGATGCAGGCGAGCCTCGAAATTCGTATCAAGTTTGTAGTTTAAATGTAATGCTCGTGTCAAGTTGAGAATTTGTAGAGCCAAATGAAAAACAGTGCCTTCAAGAAAGAATCGTCCGTACCGTTGACGAATGGAGTTGCAACAACACAAAATGTGGAAAATGGCTATGATTTTTCCAAGTATACAATTTCCTTGGATAATCATCATCCAGAGGATGAAGCAGAAGCGGTAAGCCGAAGGGACAGCATGGGCTTTAAAAACTGGAATTTTGCCGTTTTTTGGCGAAAAACTTGCGAAAATTTTTTTCAAAAAGTGATCCATTAGGATGCGCGCTAGCAGTCGTGAAACGCATTTAGCCGTCCGGAAATCGTGTCCGAATGCTAGCCGTCTGGAAATTCGAATTTCCGGACGCGAGCCACCCGGAAATCGTCTGGAAATTGTTCGAACATTGTGAAAATGCACTATTTCTAGACGCTAGTACATTTTTGAACGGCTAGCGTCCGGAAATGCGATTTCCGAACGGCTAGCGCGCACCCTTAGGGATAATTTTATGCGAGAAATCGATTGCGCGCATTGAAAAATTCTGAAAATGCTCACTTACCAATAAAATCGTCATTTTTTCGACTTTTTTTCTCCAAATTTTTTCGCCAAAAACGGCAAAATTCCTGTTAATTAAAGCCCATCCTGTAGACTGGACTTTTATTCATTCGTTGGTTTTAGTTGGATGTAGAGAGTGCCTTGAACTCATCTTCGGATTCAGCAAATGCTGTTGATTCTTTCGAAGACGCTTTTATTTCAAACACCATGTTCTCGGATTCAAATGACATAAATGCTGGAGAATATGCTGTAAGTCTTGATTAGTTTGTTTCCCAAATGCATTGATTTTTACAGAGACCTGGTGATATGAATCAAGAAGAAGAAGTGTCTCTAGTGCTTGACATGTCTGAAAATGGACAGTCGAACAGCAGTGCTCGGAGAAAAGGGGTTCAACCACAACGTCAAGTGGTTGAAAATGGTGGAAATTTCGAAAGTGGTGATGAAGGCAATGATAAAGGAGAAGAAGAAGAGAATGAACTTGAATCTAGTAATCTTTGTTTCATCATTAAAATACAGTAGCGGATAAAAAACTTGGGTTACAATGTTTATTTTATGAAAAATTGAAAAGTCGATTAAAAATTCAAAAAAGTTTGTGTATTACAACGAAAACATGTACACAAATTCAAAATTTCAAACGCAATTTTCTTGAAAACTACAACGATTTAGAACATGCCGTAAAAACAAAAAATGCTCTATTTTTCATTAACTTTTTGAATATCAACAAAATGGCAACTTTCCCACTCGACTGGTCCTTTAATATTAAATTTTTTAAAAATAACTTTCATTTTTTAGCCCATGAAGAAACTGAAGAACTATTTGATGAGAAAGGTGACACGGAAGAATTCGAAGCGACAAATGAGCCAAATGACGAGCTTGAATGTGATATTAAAGAAACCAATAAAACTCAGTCGAGCGACACCGAGTCCAACTTTGGGCTGCACAGTCAGCTAGCTGCGACTTTAGCTGCCTCTGGTTTACAGAATGGCAATGTTAACAAATTTCAAGAAATCTTCGAAGCACAGCGCCGTCTCTACGCCAACTGGTTGGAGTTACAAAAGAAGCAGTTTGCTACGCCAAATCGATTTCCAGAGAATTTTTCCCTACAGGTTTCTATCTATAATTTTATACAAGGCCAAGGGGTCCATCAATAAAAAATTTGCGAGGTTGTCTGAATTTTTTTTTGAAAATTTAGGGAAATATAAGGGTAATCTCTCAAAAATGAAGTCATTTTTGGTGAACCATTCTGAAAATTTTTTGATAAAATTCGATTTTTTGGCCAAAAAAATTTTTCCAAGCATTTTGGGCGAAACATAAGGGGGTCATTAAGAAAAAAAAAGAGGTTCTTCAATTTTGCGAGGTGCCCCCAGATTTTTGATAATTTGCGACGTCGGTTGGGTCGGACAGTCCGACCCCTTGCCCATATATGTATAGTTTATTGCAACACAACAGAATTTTAGGATAAAGGACGAGCATTTACACAGCTACAGCAAGGACATCAACAAGAAATCCAAAGAGACTTTTCAAAATTCACGCAAACGTTGAAGGACGAGTTGTCCAATTCGTTGTCCGGAAGTATAGATAAAGTAAGAGACAGCAACACAGTAATCTTGACAATATTTTGATTTTTTCAATTTCTGGGGGTGCGAAACCCAAAAAAACTCATTTTTTCAGTGAAATTTTTTGAATTTTTCCTCATTTTTTCATCTTTTGGTGGTCTCTGAGTTCATTTTTAGGTGGTCTCGGAGATTTCGGGGGTGCGAAACCAAAAAAACCTCATTTTTTCAATGAAAATTTTCGAATTTTTTTAATTTTTCTATTTTTAGGTGGTCTCGGAGTTCTTGGCCACTGAAATCGCAGCCAATACTGCACGGATAATGGCTGCCGCTGCAATAACCGCACAACAGCAGCAGCAATTTTTCGCTGAACAACAACACGCCCGCGCAGCTGCTACCGCATTCATGATGCCGAATGCAACGTCGGCACTCTACAATCCTACACCGAATCTGCCAGCCTACTCCACAGCATCGCCATTGACCAATCTTTTTGCTGCGGCGGCTGCTGCGCAAAACTCGAACGCATTGCATGCTAGCACGTCCGGACAAACTGGAATCTTCCCAACTGCACAATACCATGCTGGTTTTGGCCCGTTTTCTACACCGAATTCCATGTTTTCGGCTTCAATGTCAAACCTGAGGAACGCTGAGTAAGATCTTTTTTTAATACAAGATGAGACAAACAAAAAACGTTTTTTGCGAAAATGTTTCAAAAATTTTTTTAAAAATCGCATGAAAATACCCTTATAGGTGATTTTTGAAAAACAAATTTTCACAAAAAACGCAAAAGTACGGTTTTTTTTACTCACCCTGTAGAGTTGATAAAATAGATGAAATTTTAGTTTACTATCACCACCTCGAAAGAAACGGTCCAAGGTCACGGACTCTGTGCGAGTCAAGTTGAATCCGATTCGTGACTCGGGAAATTCGTTGCCAGCTAGTGCTCGATCATCGCCCTCGTTGAGTAGCTACTTTCCACCAACCATGGTTAACCATCCTCTATATAATGGCTCGTCATTTGGCACCGACGACCGTGATGAAAGCCCTGTCAACTCGGACGACTTTAGTGATTGTGGTCCATATGACAGCAGCTATCCTCAGAGGTATTCGGTTGTTCAACAAGTTCTGAGACTTAATTTTAGGGTCGAAAATTTTTTCTAAAAAGGACTCATATAGAGGTAATTTGATGCGGAGAATCGATTGCGCGCATTTCTGAAACGTGAAAACGTTTCTCTGACCCTGATTCAGGGAAAACGGTGTATTTATTGATGGAAAACGTAAAACATTCGAATTTTGGCCAAAAATCGAGCGGCGAAAATTCGAATTTTTTACATTTTTGCTTCAATAAATACACCGTTTTCCCTGAATCAGGGTCAGGGAAGCGTTTTCACACGTCGGAAATGCGTACAATCGATTTCTCACATCAAATTATCCCTATATGGGTCCTTTTTAGAAAAATTTTTGGCCCCAAAATTTATGTAAAAAGTCTTAGAACTTTTTGAACAATGCAATATATAATCGTACTTCAATGCAGTCATCTAAACAGAAATAAAATTTTAGCGTCACACTGACGCCTGTACACCTCCGCAAAGCCAAACTGATGTTTTTCTTCACTCGATATCCCAGCTCGTCGCTACTTAAATCATTCTTTCCTGACATACGGTTCAATAAACACAATACGGCACAACTTGTGAAATGGTTTTCCAACTTTAGGTTAGACTTATTAAAAAATTTTCCAACAAAAATTTTCTCTTTTAGAGAATTCTTTTATATGCAAATGGAAAAATACGCCAAGCAAGCCATCGCAGAAGGCATCAAACATCGTGATGAAATTGTTGTAACTACCGATTCAGAAATCTATAAGCAACTCAATCAACATTACAATAGGAACAATCTGTTTCAAGTATGCTAAATATTAGAGATCGGAAAATTTGATCATCAAAATCGATCAAAATTGCATATTTTTACTCTATTACGATCGAAAACTCGCTTGCATTTCAATGAAACCCCCTTAGATTACAAGTAGACCCCCAATTTTGATCTTTTTCCAAATCTATACCCTCTTTTGATCATTTTTTCAAAAATCTCATCGAAATGCAAACGAGTTTTCGATCGTAATAGAGTAAAAAAATGCAGTTTTGATCGATTTTGATGATCAAATTTTCCGATCTCTACTACATATAATAATGGAAAATTTAAATGAAATCTTTTTTAGCCACCAGAAAGATTGCACTGTGTGATTCAAGAGACACTCAAGGAATTTTTTGTCGCATTGCAAAATGGTCGTGATGCTGAGCCCTCCTGGAAAAAAGCTATCTATAAAGTCATTAGCCGTATGGATGACCCCATTCCAGAATATTTTAAAGATCCGAGCTTTATGTCAACACTTGAATAATCAATTTTTCATTTGAGCATAATACAATCCTACTACATTAAACGTATAATGTCTGTTTGTCTATGTTGTACAGATGTATAAAAATATGCTGTTACTCGGAGTCACTCTAGGAGAAATCGCGAGTGCGGAGCGCTCGGCTTTCAGTACTTTTTTATAACTTTATTTAAATTTTCTAATTTTAATGCTTTATAAATTTGATTCAATAAAGTGCACATTATAAAAAAATCTTAAAATTCTATAATATGGTTATAGGCAACATTCGATATAATGGTACCCCAAGGAGGCAGAGTTGTCAATGAACTGCACATTTTGGAAGTTCCAACTTCCAAAGGTTTTTTTCCAACTTTCATATTTCATGATAAAAATGGTATATAATAGTAAATTTGATGATTTTGCACTGTTTCTAGCTTTTTTAGGACTGCTGAAAGTTTGAACTTTCAGTCCCACTGGAAGTTTGAAATCGTTGCTTTCATGCAACTTCACCGATCATTGTTGTTTATTTGTGATCAAAAATAGCTATCAATTAATTACAAGATTTCCGCTTGAACGATCTCTATGAGAAGATGCGACTTTTGGATGATTTCTCGAGAAAATCAAATTTTCACCATTTTTCTGCCTTTTTCAGATTGTGGGAGTGCGCGCAATCGATTTTTCTCATAAAATTACCCCTAAATGGGTAATTTCCTGAAAATAAAAAATTTTGTTGGGTGGAGGCAACCAGGGGAACTTACTCCACAATTTGTTTTTTATCTAATTTTTTTAACATAGAAAAAAGAAGAATGTGAGAAAACGTCGTTGTGAAAAATTGTTGTAAAATTTGACCGTAATTGTGAGAAAACGCCTAGTGCCGAGAAAACGAATTAAACTCATTTGACGCCCAAAAGTCCGTTCTACGCGCTTTGAAATTGCCAGAACGAATTAGTGGCGGCCCCTAGCAGTAAATTTGTTTAAATGTTAGGGCCCCCACTAATTGCAGCACTATATCAGGGGGGGGGCAAAAGTTCGGGGAAAACGACCAAAAGTTCGGGGACAGACCGACAAAAGTTCGGGGACACCCAAATTTTTTTTTTAAATAATAAATTTTTTTAAATTTTGTAGGTCAGGGAAAGTTTTAAAAATTTCCCTGACCCCCTACAAAATTTAAAAAAAAATTTATTATTTGTAAAAAAAATTTGAGTGTCCTCGAACTTTTGTCGGTCTGTCCCCGAACTTTTGGTCGTTTGTCCCCGAACTTTTGCCCCCCCCCTGACAACTTTTCGTGTCGATAAACATATTTCAGACTAATTGAGTTGCCTGATTTGCAATAAATATGTATATTGACACGAACGTGGCGAAAGTTAGGCACTAGGAGTTTCCTTATGCTTAGGCTGCGGTCAAGCATGTTGAAAAAGTTGTCGAAAAACAAAAGGGTCGCGGGTTCGAATCCCGCTTGGAGCTTAATTTTTTTGCACAAAAAAGTTACATTTTTCAACAACTGTTCAACAACATTTCAACATGCTTGACCGCAGCCTTACAGAACAATACCCCTATTGAAATGTCCTTACGACGGAAAGGAAACTCCTAGTGCCGTACTTTTTGTATTATTAGTTATTACTCGTGAGTACTATCGAATGGTACAAGAATTTTTACGAAAAAATTTTTTAGACTCATCGTACCTTTTTACTTTTTAAGAGTCTAAAAAAATTTTCCGTAAAAATTCTTTTACCATTCGATAGTACTCACGAGTACTAACTAAAGTCTGTTTTTCTGGAAATCCCGAGTTCAGGATTTGTAGTTTTACAATCTATAAATTGTAGTTTTACAAACTTTAGGAAGAAAATTTTTTTGTGTAGTTTGTACAGTCTATAAGAAGAAAAAGTCAGTTTTCATCCGTTTTTAAGTTGGTCAAAAAACATTTTTTTTAAA
>OZJO01016988.1:0-10371 GCA_900406225.1 Acrobeloides nanus | reverse complement strand
GGAGGAGTAGCATTTTGAAAATTACGTATTTTTCATTAAAATTTTCTTACTTTTATTGCCTGATTTTCAATATTAATTTATTATTGAAACGCAAATTAAAAAAACTTTTTTCTTCAAAATCCTGAGTTCGTTATTTCCCGAAAAAACAACCTATAACATTGGCCGATTCGACCTCAATGGCTATAGGTTATTTCGGGCACCCGACAGTCATATCCTAAGATTTTACATAGGGGTAATTTACGTATACGTAAGATTTGCCTGCACCTAAAAACTATTTGTTCCTGTGGTTCAAAAACCAAAAATTCTTTCGGATTCGTGTTCTCCATATCCGAACCCCCCCCCCCCGAGTACAACAAATTAGCTGATTTGAAGAACTTTTTGAAAAATCGATTTTTTCGCCTTGGTCTCCCAAGAGTAAAAAAGTGAAAAAATTTGTCACCGATTTCGATGATTTTAGTATAATCATCTTCTCTTATCGTTCCCTACAACTTTTGCAATGGCACTCAAGGTTTAAATCTAACATTCCCGAGATCGTCTGGACAGACAGACACACATTACATGTTTAATGTAGTAAGATAACTTGAATATCATAACTTGAAAGATACTAAATCGAGTATCTTTCGATTTATGATAATGAAAACTGGTAATAAAAAATTATAGTAATGGGAATTTACTTTTCCCATTATCATGACTCAATAGAGAGTGTTCAACTTTTTGGTTTCTCCAAAAGCTGAGAAGTTGGTGAAAGAAGCTGTCATTTAAACCATTTAACCCCTTCCCTCCATCCATGTACAGGTTGTATCGAAAAAACCGGAATTTTGGCAATTTTTTCATGTTTTTTCGATCCGAAATTTTTTTCAAACACCCTAAAAATGACCCATACAGGGGTAATTTTATGCGGGAAATCGATTGCGCGCATTCTCGAAGTTTGAAAATGCTTCCCGGCTCCTGATTCAAGAAAGCAAGTGTGTAAATTTGTATTTTTAGCTTTTATATGCACACTTACTTTCCTGAATAAGGATCTGGGAAGCATTTTCGAGTTTCGGGAATGATCGTAATTGATCCCCCGCATAAAATTACCCCTATATAGGTCATTTTTAAGATTTTTGAAAAAAATTGGGTCGAAAAACATGAAAAGTTCGCCCAAATTTCAGTTTTTTATACACCCTGTATATGCATGGCACGACCGGCTGTATTTATTTATCACAAAATAGTAATAAAAAATTAAAATGTGAAGTCAACAAGTGTGAGCCAGAGCATCTTAAGATTTTTTGATAAAACCGTCTATAAAGCCTTTCTAACTATCATTCCACATTGATAACAAGAACAAAAGAAAATTTTTTAGCGGATCAATTTTTTTACCTGATGTTTGATACTAAATTTTTAATTGTTCTATATTTTTCCATCTTTCAAACAATTTTGGGCTCTGTGCCACTGGATCAATTCTTCCCATATGGCACTAACAATGGTGATACCGAACAAGTCCGAGGTGATGACAACAGTTCAGCACCGCAAGCGTTAATCCAGGATTTTGCATATTTCGGAACGAATTATAGTACATTATGGGTAAATACGAATGGAGCGTTTTCTTTCCGCACAGCAATTTCAACGTTTACGCCATCATGTAGTCCGTTGAATGCTACATATAGTATGGTAGCACCATATTGGTAAGTGGATTGTTAAAAAATCAAAATTTTTCAAACAATCATAAAAAGTTGAAAAGTTTGAATTTTTTAAAAATTTTCAGGGCCGATGTGGACATTACTACTACCGGACATATTTATTATCGTCAAACCCAAAACTCCACGATCCTAGCCAAGGCTAAAAATGAGATAAACAATGCCTTCCCACAACTTCCTAATATCAATCTTACTTGGGCTTTTATAGCCACTTGGTACAATGTCACCTACTATCCTGATAACTTACCGGATTATTACTACAGAAAGAGGGATATCTTCCAAGCCACTTTGGTCTCAAATGGAGCTCAATCTTTCGCTATATTTTATTATAACCAAATTTTGTGGACAACAGGGGATGCTAGTGGAGGAAATAATGGCTTGGGAGGTAAAAAAAGTTATGGACCTCTTGTAGAACATACCCCTCTCCTTCAAAAATTACCCCCCCCCCAAAATCCAACAATCTCAAAAATGATTCCTACAAAAAAGAAACCATCCCTATGAAATGATCCCCCACGCCATAAATCCAATCGAAACGCCTAGAAATGAAAGGATGATAACATATTTTAGGCACCCCAGCATTTGCCGGTTTTGACGCAGGTGATGGCCAACATAGATATACCATCCCCGGATCTTGCACCGCCGACATAATCAACATTGCCAATGAGACCAATTGTGGAAAACTGGGAGTTTTCGTTTTCCGGATTGACGATTCGACCATAATACAACCTTCAACTACGACTACAGTCCCAATCACCACTGCCGTTCCAACCACTACCACTCAACTCACTTCTACACCTAAACCAACAACTACTTCTCCTCCATCAGCTCCTCCAACAACCCAAGGATCAACTTCCCCTCTATCAAATTCTGACGGCACCCCTTGTAATTGCGACAATTCTGGACTGTGGTTGGATCTAATTTTGGTGATTGATCGATCAGCCGGGGTTGGTAGTGACGGTCTTTCGGCGGTAGACAATTTTTTAATTGTATAAGACGCTTGAAATTTTCTAGATCGGTGGTCAACTATTGGCAATTTTGGATAGTGTACCAGTGGCTCAATCGGGTCAAGGCGATTTTTATACGCGTGTCGGGTTGGTGGTTTATAGTGGTGACGTGCAAGTGGTTGGTAATTTGACCTATTACCAAAGTTTCGATGACTTGATGATGGATTTGATTAACTTAAACCAATATTATAAAGCGAATGATAGGATTGCTGATATTGGAAAGTGAGTAGTAGTCGTTTTAAAAAAATATAATAATGTGAAAAGTAAATGGCCATTACTATAATTTTTTATTACCAGTTTTCATTATCATAACTTGAAAGATACCCAAGCTAATATCTTTTACGTTATGATATTGAAAAACGTAAATTACAAGTTATGATAATGGGAATTTGATTTTCCCATTACTATAATTTGTAATCACTTTTTTACATTCTCATATTTCGAAAGATACTTATTTTTGTATCTTCTATGACACAGTTTCTGTAAGGGTTACCAGGAGCCGGAAACACGATATCTGGGAATTGGATGAAATTTAACTGGAAAGTTGCATATAGTAAAATGGCATCCAAATTTTCCGCGGAGACTTTCTAACTTGGGAGAAATCGTACTATGGGGTCGGACTATGCATGACTCACGAAAAATGCAAATTTTACTTTTTCCGCGATATCTTTTTTTCCTGGAGGATTCACTTGAAACTAACTTTATGTAAAGTAAGGTCGAGGAATCTCTCTGTATAAAAATTTTGGCATGAAGTCAACTCCTTTGAGGATTTCTGCCACTTTTGGGTACCCCCAAAAACGCGATTTTTTGCGTTTGTGCTTGGCTATCTTTGCGAGGGAATAGTTACTGACCCAGAAGTTTGAACATGTTTTAGGTCTAATTCACCGCAACATTTTAGCCCAGGTTTGGTTTCAATCTGAGGTACACGCTAGAAGTTATAGTGGCATAGATGGTACCCCAAAAAATTGAAAATTCTTTAGATTAGCGAAATTTGCCATAATTTATATATATTCAGAAAATTCATGAAAAATGGAACATTTTTTGTTTTTACAGTAAATTTTGAATCGTTATTGTTGTCGAGATAATCGCGTTTGAAGTTGGCGATTTTTGAGTTACGATTTTGAATGTGAATTTCCCGCCAAAACCTGAACAATAGAAAATCAGGGTTTTGGCGGGAAATTCAAATTCAAAATCATCTTCCATATTTTTTTCACAACAGTGGAGGCTTCAGGAAGTGGGGGAAGGGAACTGGGTAAATGGGCAATTACCCCCACTCTTTCCCTTAAACTAGATGAAGAATCCAAAGGGCCCTCACCTACATAGGTGTTCAAGGTGGGTGGTACTGAACCCATAAAATAAAAAGTTGTCCTGCTATTTGTATAAGAAATCCATCCGAAATAAGAAGTTGTTTTTTAAATTTCCCACAATCATAAGGGTCCCCTTATGTTTTTCAAATTTCTTAAAAAATTTTTCACGATAAGAAGTTAGGGGGTACAGTACCCTCTCTTGTTCCACTATGCTCACCTACAACACCCATGTTTTTACGATGGAAAATAAAAATTTGAATTCATTATACTTTTTAGGGCCCTAATAACAACTAAAACCATTTTTGATGCTCAGAGCACCAACCAACAAAGAAATGCCAGAAAAGCAGTAATTTTATATGCCAGCAGCTACAAGTAAGGCCACATATACTAAAACTAAATGAAACCTCCATTTAGTAAAATCAATGATGACCCGGTGACTATAGCCGCTCAAATGAACAACTCAAACACTTTTATAATTACCGTAGATTATCATGACAATAGTGGTGTGGCCACAAAGCTGTTGAGTCAAATTTCCACACCATTCATGAATTTTTCGAGTACTGATGCTGGGGATAATGAAGCGGTGAATGAAGTTAAAACTGCTTTGTGTTATGGTAAGCTTAGAAAGTGGAGCCCTACTTTCTTTCAGTCTGTTGAGAGAGGGGGGGGGGTCCTTGGAGCTTGAACCTACTCGTCATAAACATGGACCTCAACCTCTAAGTTCTATAGAAGTGGCGGTCCATTTTTATCATGTGTTGGGGACGACTAGAGATAGTCCCTTGTGGCCAAAAGATTTTGAATCATACTCTTAAACCACAAGTTTTTAGCAAATTGTGCCTGCCCGTCGCAAACCGTCCAACTCAAAACCTATGACCCAACCATCCAAAGACAAACCTACTACTCCGATTGCTTCCAAGGCATAGCCACTGGAACTTATTATAAGTACGCGGAAAAAGTTTGTGAAACGAGAAAAGGCACTCTAGCTTCACTAACCACTCCGATCAAGAATTATTTCTTGCTTAGTAAGAAAAAGTTTTTTGGTACACTTTTGTAAATACTATGTTTAGCTAGTGTGATTCCATCTGATAATACTTTAAAAACTATTAATACGTTGCATATTGGTTTGCATAGAAACATATCTATATCGAATGGATGGTTGTGGTATGGCTATGATAATACTGTGTATCCAGTAAGTTTTATATAAGCCTTTACTCACCTCTTAGCATTCTGTGGCCTAAGAATTTAAGAGCAGAGTAAACCAGTTTTCATCTAAACCTCCAAGTTCACCGACCTTGGCGAATGAAAATCTTACCAGGTTGTGGGTAGTTATTTTTTAACAAAAATTTTGACCCCCAATCTATCTTTTTATCGAGAAAATTCATAAGCATCTTGTAAAAAATTTTAGTTAGGGAACTATCAAAATTGGGCTCCTGGTTTTAATTCAGGAAGTGCTGGTGACGGCGTTTACTTGGACAAATTAAACCAGAGTACATGGTAAATTTTAATTTTTAAAAATTGAAAAATATCCCATTTTAAGGGCATGGATGACGGAAGGCGCCTCCTCAAACTCTTTCGCATATATGTGCCAAATTCGAGCTTGTGACTCAACTCCGAGAGATTGTGACCGGTCTGGATGGCTAAACCATCAAAATAAAAGAAAAGTTTCTAATTTAAATTAAAATTCTCTAATAAAGCGTTTTTATTGTATCCAACATCTCATTTTCAAGTTTAAAAATGTTTTTTAATTACAGATTTTTATCATCGTCTTCTTCTAAAGCGTAAGACCGTTCCATTTCATTTCTCTTGGCTGCATTTAGATCTTTCGTATCGGCTCCGAGTGCTTCGGTGAGATGATGAGAAACGTAGATATTTTTGAATTACAACAATGGCGTGGCTAAGGGGAAACTAAAAATATGGTAAATTATTTGCCATGTTTTAGTTTGAAAAAATGTCATTTTTTGTCGAACATTAAAACTCAGACCACAGAAGCACAAGGTAGGGGACTGTTCCTGCTATTTCGTCGTATCGAGACCAAAATTTAAAAACATGTTGTATTTTGGCGCCCCGCGCCAAAATACGACATGTTTTATTTTAAGGTACGACCAGGGGCTAAAATGAGTCCGGAACCTAGTATGACAAACTATTGGGAGTATGTAAGTAATGGTTTGTTCCCTCTAGTGGCATACTGCACGGCGACCAAAGTGTCTTAATGGTTTATGAGGAAATACCTAACAAGGGACATCAGGTTGGCGTCAGACGCGAAATTTTTTGAAACCGATATAATCGAAAGAGAACCCCCACTTCGATCACAAAAGTGAAGGAAATTTTTGCTGACAAGCTTTCTATTCAGCATAATTGTCAATTTTTTTTGTACTTAGCTTTGTACTTAGTCAATTTCCAACATGTCACATCAATATTTCATTCGTGGCCATGTGGTTAGTATGTTGCCTTGTTTTTTTGCTCCAGGTTCGAATCCACCTTGAAGACTTTTGTTTTTGCATTTTTGCAAAAAATTTTGCATTTGTTCCAAATATTTGTTTTCAACTGTTTTAAATTATTTTTTAATAATTAACGCTATTTTTATTACATAAAGCTATGAGTAATCAACCAGGGAAAATTTAAGTGGCATTATTGTCAAAATTTGTTTCATGATTGGGTTTGTAAATTTAAAAAAATTAATTAACGAATTTTTCATTTGAATTGTTTTTAAAAAAAATTAAATTAATAAATTTTAGCATAAAAAAATACAAAATATAATTTAAGACGGTTGAAAAAAATATTTGGAATACATGCCAAATTTTTTGCAAAAATAAAAGTCTTCGAGGTGGATTCGAACCTGGAGCAATAAGTATATAAGGTGAGCATAATAACCACTTGGCCACGAATGGGCTACTCTTGTTATGTTGTAGATTAACTAAGTACAAAGCGTAATTTGAAAAAATGACAATTCTGCTGAATAGAAAGCTTGTCAGCAAAAATTTCCTTCACTTTTGTGATCGAAGTGGGGGCTCTCTTTCGATTTTGTTTCAAAAAATTTCGCGTCTGAAACCAACCTGATGTTCCTTGTAAGTACTTGACTATGCATATGTGTAGATGACAGATGGATGGTGTTGAGGTGTGGGGCTCACATGTGATGGGATGTAGTGATAATGAATAGAATTGATACTTTATTAGGTTATTACATAAGAATATACATGGTCCTGACTAGCTATGTGAATGAACATGCACAATTAGGATAAAGCAACTATGTTTCACTAGAACACGATAGTAAGTGGCTTCGAGTCATTGAGCCTCTGAAACATATTAGCTCTCCTCTGGCTTGTAAAAGCGGAGCCTATTAGTTAGTTCCTTATCATTGACGTTCATGCCTGTGTAGCAACTCAATGATAAGGGATTAACTAGCCTTTCATTGAAACATAAAACAAAGAGTCAGTGCTTTACCGATTGAGAAATGTGTTGGGTCGAAAAACATGAAAAGTTCGCCCAAATTTCAGTTTTTTATACACCCTGTATATGCATGGCATTTATGACCGGCTGTATTCATTTATCACAAAATAATAATAAAAAATCAAAATGGGAAGTCAAATGAATGTGAGCCAGAGCACCTTAAGATTTTTTGATAAAATCCTCTCTAACTATCATTCCACATTGATAACAAGAACAAAAGAAAATTTTTTAGCGGGTCAATTTTTTTTACCTGATGTTTGATACTAAATTGTTAATTTTTCTATATTTTTCCATCTTCCAAACAATTTTGGGCTTTGTCTCACTGGATATATTCTTCCCATATGGCACTAACAATGGTGATACCGAACAAGTTCGAGGTGATGACAACAGTTCAGCACCGCAAGCGTTAATCCAGAATTTTGCATATTTCGGAACGAATTATAGTACATTATGGGTAAATACGAATGGAGCGTTTTCTTTCCGCACAGCAATTTCAACGTTTACGCCATCATGTAGTCCGTTGAATGTTACATATAGTATGGTAGCACCATATTGGTAAGTGGAGTGTTAAAAAATCAAATTTTTTTAAACAATCATAAAATTTTGAATTTTTTTTAAAATTTTCAGGGCCGATGTGGACATTTCTATGACCGGGCACATTTATTATCGTCAAACCCAAAACTCCACGATCCTAGCCAAGGCTAAAGATGAGATAAACAATGCCTTCCCACACCTTCCTAATATCAACCTTACTTGGGCTTTTATTGCCACTTGGTACAATGTCACTTACTATCCTGATAACTCGGATTATTACTACAGAAAGAGGGATATCTTCCAAGCCACTTTGGTCTCAAATGGAGCTCAATCTTTCGCGATATTTTATTATAACCAAATTTTGTGGACAACAGGGGATACTAGTGGAGGGAATAATGGTTTGGGAGGTAAAGAAAGTTATGGACCCCTCGTAGAACATACCCCTCTCCTTCAAAAATCCCCCCCCCCAATTCAACAATTTCAAAAATGATCCCCCCACAAAAAATCCATTCCTCTGAAAATGATCCCCCAAGCCCGAAATCTAATTGAAACGCCTAGAAATGAAAGAATGATAACATATTTTAGGCACCCCCGCATTTGCCGGTTTTGACGCCGGTGATGGCCAAGATAGATATACCATCCCCGGATCTTGCACCGCCGACATAATCAACATCGCCAATGAGACCAATTGTGGAAAACCGGGAGTTTTCGTTTTCCGGATTGACAATTCGACCATAATACAACCTTCAACTACTACAACCACTACCACTCAAATCAATTCTACACCTAGACCAACAACTATTTATGCTCCATCAGCTCCTCCAACAACCCGAGGATCAACGTCCACACTATCAAATTCGGACGGCACCCCTTGTAATTGCGACAATTCTGGACTGTGGTTGGATCTAATTTTGGTGATAGATCGATCAGCCGGGGTTGGTAGTGACGGTCTTTCGGCGGTAGAAAATTTTTTAATCGCATAAAATGCTTAAAGTTTTCTAGATCGGTGGACAACTGTTGGCAATTTTGGATAATGTACCAGTGGCTCAATCGGGTCAAGGCGATTTTTATACGCGTGTCGGGTTGGTGGTTTATAGTAGTGATGTGCAAGTGGTTAGTGATTTGACCCATTACCAAAGTTTCGATGACTTGATGATGGATTTGATTAACTTAAACCAATATCATAAAGCGAATGATAGGATTGCTGATATTGGAAAGTGAGTAGACGTTTTAAAAAAATATAATAATGTGAAAAGTAAATGGCCATTACTATAATTTTTTATTACCAGTTTTCATTATCATAACTTGAAAGATACCCCAAGTTAATATCTTTTACACTATGATATTGAAAAACGTAAATTACAAGTTATGATAATGGGAATTTGATTTTCCCATTACTATAATTTGTAATCACTTTTTTGCATTATCATATTTCGAAAGATACTTATTTTTGTATCATTTAAATTATAATACTGAAAAGTGGTAATCATGAGTTATAGTAATGGGAATTTTTTAAAATTATCTTCCATACTTCTTTCACAATAGTGGAGGCTTCAGGAAGTGGGAAAGGGAACTGGGTAAATGGACAATTACCTCACTCTCCCCCTCAAACTAGATGAAAAATCTAAAGAGACTCATCTACATAGGTGTTTAAGGTGGGTGGTACTGGACCCATAAAATAAGTTGTCCTATGCTATTCGTATAAGAAATCCATTCGAAATAAGAAGTTGTTTTTTAAATTTTCCAACATCATAAGGGTCCCTTTATGTTTTTTCAAACTTCTTAAAAATTTTCCCACGATAATAAGAAGTTAGGGGGTACAGTACTCTCTTTTGTTCCACTATGCTCACCTATAACTAGGGACCTCCATCCCCCTATTAAAAACCGTCCATCATTTTTAAGTCAAAAAGCGTACACCGGTCATTTTTGGGATTTTCTACAGGAATAGTAGAATGGATATAGGAGAATCAAATGCTGTAAAAATTTTGGTCTGAAACGACTTCCTTCCTGATTTTTTCTTAGTCTTTTTGTAGATAGTCAAAAAAGCCCTTTCAAAATTTTCTATTTTCTTTTTAAAATCAATATTCTGAATGCGGTTTTTTGCTATTATTCGACCGAAGCAGCTCCAATACACATTTCTAGTAATTATTTTCATCTAAATCGATCAGATTTAAAAAAATTTCGAATTATTCTAAAAAACCTGAAAATGGGTAATTTTTGAAATAATTCGATAATTCTTCTATTTGAACAGTTACCAACTTCTTCCTGTCGAAATTTACTGTTAATGATACTGCTCTTTAAAATGGCATGGTCCGTTTTAAAAGGGGACTGACTTTTGCGACAGGATCTCCGACGAAAAAAATTTTTTCGACATTTTTCAAAAAAATGACATTTCTAGGG
>OZJO01016987.1:0-15168 GCA_900406225.1 Acrobeloides nanus | reverse complement strand
GACCCCCCCCCACGCGCCTCACGAGGAGATTTACGACCCCCCCCCCTATTCATCTATGCCCTAGGGGGATAGTGAATAAGTGCCAATTTTAGTCGACCCACCAAACAATGATCTTTTAAGTGGTGGTACGATAGATGGAGTTTTCCCAACTGTTGATTTTGGTCCTTCTGGTGATGAAGAAGTGGAAAAATTTTTTGCAATTCAAAGAAATTTTTCAAAGGGAGGTAAAAAATGGTTTTATATTGAGTTACAGATTTTTTAGATACTTTAAGGTTTTTAAAAAACACGCAAATTTTGAAAAAAAATTTTTTAATTTTTTCAAAAAATCAATTTTTTAGGCCCCTATGTCAACTCTGAGCTATACCCCGGATGGTTCACAATGTGGGGTCCTTCGAATACACATCCTACTTATTCAATCAACCAAATTTTATTAACTTTGAAGAAAATGTACGACATGGGAGCATCTTTCAACATTTATACAACTGTCGGAGGAACCAATTTCGAATTTTGGTCAGGCTCCGAACAAGAAGATGATCAACCCGTAACATAAAATTCCATCAAAATTCGCATAAAATCCAACAAAATTTGCATAAATTTCGATAAAATTCGTTAAAATTACTGTAGCAGAATCTATAAAATTCTACTTTGTTTTATAAAAAAATTTTATAGGTTATTACATCATATGAATTTGGTGCCCCGATAAGCGAAAATGGTGCTATCACACCGAAATATGTGGCTATAAGAACTTTTATCAAAAGTTTGACCGATTGGAAACAAAAACCCAAAACTTTGCCGAAAAATAACACGTATAAACCTTAGAAATTCGGGTACTTATGCACTATCCCCTGGGAGGGGAAGGGAATTCTGCATAAATTTATATAGAATTCCCCCCCCCCCAAGCTGAAAAAAAGGCATAGACTTAAGCTTTAGGCCTAAGCTTAAGGCTAAGGCCTAAGTCTAAGCCTAAGTCTAAGCCTAAGTCTAAGGCTAAAGCCTAAACCCCAGGTCTAAGCCTAAGCCTAAGGTTTAAGCCTAAAGCCTAAGCCTAAGGTCTAAACCCCAGGTCTAAGCCTAAGGTCTAAGCCTAAGCCTAACTCTAAGCCTAAGGCCTAAGTCTAAGGTCTAAGCCTAAGTCTAAACCTAAGCCTAAGCCTAAGCCTAAGGCCTAAGGCCTAAGCCTAAGTCTAACAAGGGACCCTCAAGGTCTGACAACCTCAGATTTTTTCGAGACCTAGCTAAAAAGTTAGGAAAAAATGTGGAATGAACGAATATAATAGTCGCTTGATTGATTGGGTATAAATTTTTTGAGATATGGGGTCATAAAGTTGCAAAAATTTTCGATTTTTGCTTTGTGCAAAAAAAATATGAGACAAGCGGGGTTTGAACAAGCAACCATAAAAACAAATTTTGTATAGGAGACATGATTCTCGTACCTTCATCAAAAACCGTCTTCTGTACTTGATTTTAAAAAACGTGTCTTCATTAACTGACCTCAATGGTGTAGTGCCAACGCATCAGCCTCGTGTTTTTATGGTTGCGGGTTCGAACCCCGCTTGTCTCATAATTTTTTGCACAAAGCAAAAATCGAAAATTTTTGCAACTTTATGACTCCATATCTCAAAAAATTTATACCCAATCAATCAAGCGACTATTATATTCGTTCATTCCACATTTTTTCCTAACTTTTTAGCTAGGTCTCGAAAAAATCTGAGGTTGTCAGACCTTGAGGGTCCCTTGTAAGCCTAAGCCTAAGGCCTAAGCCTAAGGCCTAAGCCTAAGGCCTAAGCCTAAGGCCTAAGCCTAAGGCCTAAGCCTAAGGTCTAAGCCTAATCACAAACCAAAGCCTAAGCCCAGATCTAAGCTCCAGCTGGGAGGGGGGGGGATAGTGCATAAGTACCAAAATTCGCATATTTAAATCTATAAATTTATAGTGTTATACCCTATGGCAAGGTCCATATGTCTCGAATTGGACATAGTCTCATTTCAAATTTGAAAAAAATCTCATATAAATGCAAAACTTCTCAGCTACCCTACACTTTTGAAGAACTTGACCATCCCTATGGTTTTGTATTGTATTCCACGACGCTAAAAACCAATGGACAAAATTTATCTGCCGAAAATATCAAAGATCATGGTTATGTCTATATCAACGATGAATTTCAAGTTTTAATAAAAATGAAAAAATTTTAAAAAATTTTTCAGGGGTACCTAATCCATGGATTGTACACCTATAAAAAGAGGTCTTTAAACTTGACAAAAATCCTCAAAATTGGAGATAAACTAGAGATTTTGGTGGAAAATCGAGGAAGAGTTACTTTTCTAACGTCATATGATTCAAAAGTGAGTGAAATTTGATTCGAATTTTATCGATTTTTTATAGGGTCTTCATCCTCCTATTACCCTAGATGGTGTTCCTATTGAAGATTGGAGTTCTTGTCCTATAGATCTGTCTAAAGCGTCAATTCACAAATTAGCTAAGACGACATCAGCTACAGACCCTTCTAACCTCAATTTATCTTCTCCTGGGGTCTATATAGGCTATTTTAATGCTTCTGAACTGGCAGATACGTTTTTCTACTCGACTGGATGGAACAAGGGACAATTGTTCATCAATGGCTATAACATGGGACGATATTGGTCTATGGTTGGACCGCAAGTAAAAAGCTGTAAAAAATTGAAAAAGTTCACAAAATTTAGATGACTTTATATGTTCCAAAGCCATATATAAAGAAAAGAAACGTGGTTGTGATGATAGATCTTCTTGAAGCTGATTTGGGCTATATTGAATTTGTTGATCATCATATTTTCAAGTTTAAAAACACCACAGTTTCGACACTTGAGTAATGATGTTTCAAATTTTATGCTCTTTTTATTCAAAAGTATAATAAAAGTTCAAGCATTTAATATGAATAAGCGATTGCTGCATACATCCAAAGCTTTGAGAGGGTAGAACACCCGATAGCTGTTTGTGCTTCGATAGGTCATCCAACAATTTTAAGGTGACAAGAAGTCTCTCTTGGTGGAAAGTTAGTGCTTATCAGAGCTCTTGAATTTATTTCCAACTCCTTTATTTCCCATTGTCAAGGTATGGTCAAGGTTACCATATGATCAAGGTTTCCCAAAGAGGGCCAAGGTATCCCAAGGAGTGCCAAGGCTTAAGCACCAAAAAGCCTACGCATAAAAAACCTAAGCCTAACTTTTTGAACTCATTAAAGGAAATAAAGGAGTTGGTAATAAATTCAGGGTCATCGATAAATTACGTTTCAAAAAATCACGATTTTTTACCCCCCCCCCCCCCCCCTGTAACCCTTTTTAATGGGAAAATTGAGAAAAATTATAATGAGCGTAACTTTTCGGCTGACCCCCCCCCTTTTTGGAAACGTAATTTATGAATGACCCCTTCAAGAGCTCTGATAAACACTAACCTCCACCAAGAAAGACTTGGCCGCGATGCGGCCTAATCATAAGCTTAACCATCAATAGGGGGCATAAGCTTAGGCCTAGGCTTAGTCCTAAGCTTAAGCCTAGGCCTAAGTTTAGGCTTAGGTTTAGACTTAGGCTTGGGCTTAGGCTTAAGCCTAGACTTAAGCCTAAGCCTATACATAGGCTTAGGATTAGGATTAGGCCTAGGCTTATGAAAAAAATCGGAGAAGGTACAATTGATATGTTCCCTTGTAAGCCTAGGCTTAGGCCTAAGCCCTTAGCCTAAACCAAAGCAAAAAAGTATAGTGCATAAATACAAACTACAAATTGGGGGGGGGGCTAAAATGCACCGATCAGTGCATTTTAGCCCCCAAAGTCGGTGCCCCCTCAAAATTAGCGCTATTTATAGTACGATCATATAAAAATCATCAAGAATATTAAAACTATATCAAAACCATATAAAAATCATCTTTTAATAGTAACAAAGTGCGTAGTTCGATCGTTTAGCAACATCCCGGGTCCCAGCAGCAACCCGTCATGCAAGCAAAATTTTGGCTAGCTTTTTCATCAGACGTTGGCATTATCTTTTCGTGTCTGTAGCCGCATCTGACGCTGCGTCTTCAAAATGCGTTAAGATGCGCGCGTCTTAGTATAAATCCCGCCTTCGGGGTGTTAACGGGAGGTTTGACTTATCATGTTAACTGCACAAATCAATATTTCGTGGCAAAAGTCGTTTAGTTTTGGAATCTACAGGGTCGATTTTACCTAATAAAATGTGGTTAACGGCCTCAAAAGGCTTGAAATACATCGATTTTTGAAAAAATTTGACCCTCCCCAAATGGCCTATTGGGACAATTTTTTCGAAAATTAATATATTTTAAGCTTTTTGAGGTCGTTAACCACATTTTATTAGGTAAATCGATCCTGTAGTTTCCAAAAATGAATGAATTTTGCCACGAAACGTTGATTCTTTGCAGTTAACATGATAACATTTGCTGTGTATTGAAGCGAATTGTCTGCCCAAAATTTAATAGTTTTTTATCTTGACCCATTCCTTTAATAAAACAATGTTGCTAAACACCTTAGGGGTCATTCACATATCACGTGATCAAATTTTAACATTTTTTAGACCCCCTACCCCTCTGTGATCAAACATGATCACGGGGTTACCCCCCCCACCCCCCACCGTGATCATGACCAATTTTTTTCTTTAAAAAATAGGCATTTTTTTATGTAAAAATGGAAATTTTTTTTTCGATTTTGGTCAAATTTGTCAACTTTGATCAATTTTTTCGATTTTGACCAATTTTTTGATTTTGATAAATTTTTTCGCTTTTGGTCAAATTTGTCAACTTTGATCAATTGTTCGATTTTGTCAATTTTTTCTATTTTAGCCAATTTTTTGATTTTAACTAATTTTTTGATTTTGATCAATTTTTTTCGATTTTGGCAACTTTTTATAATAAATTATTCAAAAATTTTGGCCAAAAACGTAAGGGGAACCATTAAGAAAAATTTTTCATCTTTTTCGATTTCGTGGGGGGATTGCCCCTCGCTACGTGCCTGATTACTTGATCAATGGCCTGACCTCCCCCCTTCCACCGTGATCATTTCAGCCACCCCCATCCCTCAACCTGATCACGTGATATGTGAATGACCTTAACAAATATCAAATAATCAGAATAATAGTTTGTCTCCATATCTTCCTAGAATGAAGAAAGTGAAGCTGAATGATAAGATGAAGAGAAAGAAGAATAAGATGAATAAGATGAAGAGTAATAGCTCGGATAAGAGTAGTAATTTGTGTTTCCATAATAATACGGGTAGGAATAATACGAGTAGTAGCTTGGATAGGAGTAAGAACTGTATCCACTGTAAATGCCATAAAACCATGCTTTATCTCCATATAGAACGAAAAAAAGAAATACAACTATCAAAATCTTGGACAACATTTTCATCGGCACCGAACTCTTGTTCGTAAATATTCCGTCTGGATGTAATTCCTCGACGGCGTATTCGACTTTTAGTCGCAATTTCTTGAATGGAAGACAGATCGAACCGTTTAACCTGTCGAACAAAAAAGAACAACATGCATTTTCGCCAAATTCGGGGAAGTTTGTACTTTTAAACTAAAATACAATTGCGTCGATGGGGTTATTTATTAACCCACTCGAGAAAAAACATCCAAAATTATCACAAAAAATGTTCGTCAAGATTTTGATAGTTGTATTTCTTTTTTTCGTTGAAGTGATGGCATGGGCCCGTATCATAAGACGATGGTATGGTAAATTTACCACGAACCGGCAGTTATTTTACCACAAAGTGGTATCATAAGAAATAACCACCGGTTCATGGTCATTTTACTATGGTAATTACCATGAACTCATGGTAAAAATTCGCATGGTATCATAAACCATGAACCGGTGGTTGTTTTACCATGAGTTCATGGTAAAATTTCTACCGTGACCCTTAGCATGGTAAAATGATTTACCATGAACTTTCTATACCAAATTTGAGCTATTTTTTATTTGGCTTTTCTATTCACTGATGTTCAAAACGTGCAACAAGTTTTAGATTTTAGAAAAATATTAGGATCTATAAAAATTTTGCGAAAGTACAGGGTGCGGCATAACAATCTTGATTTTTGCTATTTTTGCGCAATTTTTCAAAAATTTTCAAATTTTTAATTTTCTCCAAAATAAGGGGTTTTCTATGCGAGAAATCGATTGCGCACCGAACCTTGAAACGCTTCTCTGACCCTGATTCAGGGAAAATAAGTGTATTTAAGCGAAAATAGGCTATTTCAGAGCCACTGAAGCGTTTTCAGTTCGACAATGCGCGCAATAGATTTCTCGCATAGAAAACCCCATATAGGGTTATTTTGGTGAAAATTAAAAAACTTGAAAATTTTTGAAAAAAAAATAGAAAAATTCTGGGTTTTATGCCGTACCCTACATATCTTTTTTGTTTCTGCAACATGCAGTTACCATGACCATATCATAAGTCAGTGGTTTATGGTTAATTACCATGAGTTCATGGTTGAATACCACCAACTTCTTATGCTACCGTTTACCATGAGTTGATGGTAATTACCATGGTAATTTTTACTCTGGTAAATTTACCATGGCTATTTTACCACTGTATTATGATACGGACCATGGTTGTATGGAGTTTATTTGCCCACATGAGGGGATATTTGCTCATTTCTCGAGAAAATCGAATTGCATCCCTGCGTGGTCGTTTTTGGCGAATTTTCACCATTTTTATTGCAATTTTCAAGTTGCGGGAGTGCGCGCAATTGATTTTTCGCATAAATTACCCCTAAATGGGTAATTTCCGGAAGAAAATAAAAATTTTTTTGCCGAGTTTAGTCAAAGTTAAGTGGCGGCAACCAGGAGAACTTGCTCCGAACTTTCAATCAATGTGCAACTGTGGTGTTAGCCTTTCCCGGTTTAATAAATGCCAACTCTCGCACAAACAACACTGGCTATTGATTGATTCTCTTCTTGATAACTAAACACTTTGTTCGCCGTTCTTCTTTGCTCAGCAATTATTTTTTGTCTGATTTTAATGGAAAACGCAACGTCTTCCAACGATTTAAAAGAAAACGTCTTTCTTCTAAAAGATTTTTTCGATTTAGCTATTAGAAGATTCTTTAATGATCAATATTTTATTAATAGCATTATTAATGCCTGGAAGCATACGGGCAGTATTCATGATGTTGATTTTAAAAGTGTTGAGGCTTATGAGACATTGGATAACATAGAAAATGGTATTTTTAGATTCTTTCAATGATTCTAGACATGCGTGGGCAAGGGGGGGGGACTGTCCCCCCCCCCCACTTCTTTCTTAAATTGTGATACCACTTCTTATTTTGCCCAAAATCCGAAAAAATATATAAGGGTCCCCCCTTATGTTTTTGCCCAAAATTTGAAAAAAAGTAAATTTTTTTGGTAAAAACTTCTATATTTGGACCCACTTCGTAAATTTAGGACCAAAAACGCTTATGTTACGACCCACTTCTTCAATTTTTTGGCCAAAATACATGGACCCACTTCTTATTTTCGGGCCCTGTCCCCCTCCTACTTGCCTATGTATGTTTCTAGAGAACTTTAAAAATATTTTTGGAGGTTTTTAAAGTTTTCTAAACAGCCTAGTTTTTATGGTTTTATGAGTTTTTTTAGAGATTTTTAAGCAAGAAATGAAAAATTTTAGAAAACTTGGCAATAAGCGATGAATTCACAGAAAGAATATACTCCAGACTGCATGCAGTTATTCTATTTTTTGTGAAATGCATCATCTTGTTCTATGAAGATTACCTAGAAAACTACACTAGCATAAGCAAAATTAGATTTATGCAAGCTTTTTTGGGGTTCCTTGCGAAGACTTTTGGCCTTTTTTTAGATTTATGTGTTTAAAAGCGTTGGTTAAACGCGAAAACGTCCTCTCTAGATTGTATTTTAGCCGAAGACGGGTGTATTTAAATCAAACTTATTATGAGGGCTTTTTAAAGACGAAATTCGGGTACTCTCATAGGTAAAGTTGACATATTTTACAGAAGAAATGACGGAATTTTAGTGAAGTAGATTCGAAAAAGATACAAATTTTGGACATTTCAAATGAAGATGTGGATGAGTTTATGCCGTTGATGGAAAGTTGTTTATTGAAGGTAGATTTTCGTGCAAAAGTGCGAATTTTGGGCCAAACGCAAGAACTTCAAGCCAAAAAATCGATTTAGAAAAGTCCATTAGATGAATACGAAGTAGAATTTCATTTCGAAAACATTTTCTTATGCTATGAAATCTTTTTACAAGTTTATCAAAGCCTATTGACAAAGGTACTCTTGTTCAGAATTTTTGAAACTTTTTCACGAAATTTCAGATCCCCGACGACGAAGATAAGTTAAAGGAATTTATAAAATTCTACGAAAAATCTTACGAGTTGTTCATGGACAACGAGAACGGGATGGATCATTTTATTTACGGTGAAAAAAACAAAAGGATTTTGGTAGAACGAAATAGTAGTTTGATCAAAGTGAGTCTGAGTCAGTAGTGTATCTAGGGATCAAATTTCGGGGGGGGGGTGCGAGAGTGGAATCTAATAAAGCCCAGAAATTTTGCAAAAACATAAGGGGGACCATTAAGAAAAATTTTTCGAATTTCGGGGGAGATGCGGCCGCCCCCTCGTACCCCCCTGGATACGCTACTGGTCTGAGTCGAAAGTCACGATTCTAAAAATGAAAAATTTGCTCGAAAATCATGCAGATTTTTCACAGAGAGTGTCAATTTTATACGAATTTTCGACCATTTCTAGCTCAAAATTCAAATTTAGCTAAGAAAACGAATATGGAAAGAAATGTTTTTTCGCGAAATCGAAAGTCCCATAGCACTGGTTGTGCGAAGTTTTCTCGAAAAAGAGATGAATCAAACGGGCTCTGCTTATGTGTCGTGTACCGAATCTTTTACTCACAGGCTTATTTTGTCTTATAGTATGTTTGTTGCCTGTTCTTCTGGAAATCTCGGGTTGTCCAAATTTTGCCCAAACATTTGAATATTTTATTATGCTTGATACTAGGCGTCGGCCAATAACTCTCCATAAAGTTTGGCACTTATGCACTATCGCCCCCCTAGGGCGGGGGGGGGGGATTCTGCATAAATTTATGCAGAATCCCCTCCCCCAAAGCTGAAAAATAGGCTTTGGTTTAGGCCTAGACTTAGGCCTAGGTCTTAGGCCTTAGGGTTAGGTCTTAGGCCTAAGACTAAGGCCTAATCTAAGCTTTTTCAGCTTGGGGGGGGGGGGAGGATTCTGCATAAATTTATGAAGAATCCTCTCCCCCCCTCTAGGGGAAGAATGCATAAATACCCAAAGTTTTGACAAAACTTTTCGAATTCCTTAGGATTTTGAACCCCTTAGGAGGCAACAAGATTCAATTCGGTAAAATTTTGAAAAATTGTGATTTTGGTCGAATCTACTTTTGGTCGAATATATGCCGGTTTTCTGAAAATTTTAGATTCTCATAAAGTCAGGCAAATTTTCTCAAAGTTCGTAATTTTCAGAAAAACCGGCAACTTGTCATCGATAACATCTACTCATTTTTGAGAAACGACCATTCAGGAATGCATGAAACTATATAAAAACTCAGTTTACTTATACTGCTATCAAGGGTCTCCGTGCATTCTTGTGTAGTCGTATCTCAAAAGTAGCGTCCCAAATACTGTTTATAGTTAAAATCGAACAATTTAGAAAATTATGACATATTGCCTATACATAACAAAGACTATTGGATGGATGAAGAAGTCACAATGCTAGACTTTAACAATTTTATCAAGTGGCATTTAGACAATCTTCCATCGGTGAGGAGCCCTTTTGAAAAGCACAATCTTTCATTCAGATTCCTCGAACGTTTATGGTTTTTTCAAACTCCAAGAATCTAGCTCACACTAATCTATGGCTTTCATTTCTCATCATTCAATTACAGGTAAACTTTCGAATTCCGTAATTTTTTCAATCGATTTTTTAGAATTGGTTAAATGTAAACGACTCTAACAACCAACAACAAAGTGGAGAAACTCCAATCAACACTAAGAAAAAGCAAAACAAAGATTACTGTCAAACCTATAGAGTCAAACAAAAAGCAAAAGGAATTGAGAAGAAAGAAGTGCTGTTGAAGTTGGAAAATCAAAATAAAATGCTTAAAAGAAAGTTGGAAGAAATGAGCAAGGAAATCGAAGAAGCTCGTATAACTGTTACGCTCAAGAAATTTGTTGAAAGTTTTGAATGTTAAAAAGACGATAAAAGGAAGTTTTTTTGATCTTATAAAATTGTGCGAAATATGGTATTTGTTTGTTTCACACTTTTGTAAAAAAAAGCACTAGTACTTGGTTTGAAAGGATGTCGCATCATCAACCAGCCTCAGTGGTGCAGTACAACGACAAGCTTGTAACAAATTCAAAATTTCAAATGCAATTATCTCAAAAACTACAACGATTCAGAACATGCCATAAAAACAAAAAATGCTCCATTTTTTATGATCTTTCCGAATATATTATTTTTTCATATGGTTGTAAATTACTGGACTGGTCCTTTAAATTTTCACGACTTTTTTGCGTGTACAAGATCTTTAGAAGATAGCTTACATCTGCATAAGCCGCTCCACCACCCCTTCCAAAATATCTCGTCGTATAAAATTCGATTTTTGGTAAAAAAAAGCTCGTCTTGTTCAAAATTTTAAAAAATACAGGTCAATTATGTAAACGGGAGAAGAAGCAGAAGTACATAAGCGGCACCAATCAAACAATATATATTTAATGATAACCCGTTTACTTCGGACCTTGTACGAAAATTGAAAATGATTTCTCACTTATATAGATAGCACTTTCAAAATAAAATTCTGTTCAATAAGTTCTATGAAGGCCGTGAGAAAAAGAGAAATTTTATTTCAAGACAATTCATGTATGTTATGAGTCATTTTTGTGAAATCTTCATTGTTTGACTAATGAGTAAAAGAAACTGCAAGAGATAGTGTTTTCTTTGCTTCTCTTGCAGCCATTTAATCTTATTGACAATCTTTTGATATATAAACAACTCTACATACAGGGTGGGCTTTAAAAAATCAGAATTTTGCCGTTTTTTGACGAAAAAATTTGTTGAACGTGTAATTGCGAAAAAATCCCGATTTCATGGCTAAGTTAGCATTTTCAGAATTTTTCAATACGCGCAATCGATTTCTCGCATAAAATTATGCCTAATCATCTTTTTGAAAAAAAAATTTCGCCAAAAACGGCAAAATTCTGGTTTTTTAACACGCCCAACTAAAGACGGTTTCTGGGGTAATTTTTCACTCTGAACACGATGGCGCAAAAAATTTTTGAAAAAACTTCCTTTAGATAGGTTTTGGGACTTGTCTTTGGATCATGCTCTAATTATGCGAATTTCGGATACTACCAACTTCAAAAGCCCATAACTCCTCGTAGAGTTGGACTCAAGCAATGATTTTGGTGTCATTGGGTTGCAGAGAAATTACGCTATCAAAATCACCTAAATTGTCTCGTATGATTTTCTTTCCGAAAATTTTTAATTAACCAAATTTGCCAAAATATGCGATTTCTGATATTGGATTGTAACATAAGTTGTTGGCGCCCAAAAAATATATAAAAAATCGGCATTTTTTGCTCACTTTCGATGAAATTTTTTCAGTAGTGGGTAAGAGTGTGTGTTGAATACGATCCAATCGATCTTTTTGAGCGAAACTCATGTTTTCGTGTCAATATCCAGACTTTTTCAAAAAATCGGGGTTTTTTATACTCCTAAAATGTTCGAAAAAATTATAAAAAATTCGAAAAAACTTTTAAAAATTTGAAAAAAATTTCAATCTTGACGTGGAAAAAACCTATCCTTTTTTACACCCACAGAATTCTTTCCTGTTTAAAGTACACCAAATTTTGTCTTTACATCAATGAAAGCTTAGGACTGTCAAAATTTGTCATTTCAATGATAATCTATTCGTCACAAGGAAGATTTAACATAGTAAATAAATAAAAATGATAAAGGTTAAGTCGCATACATTGCTTACAAATACAAAAGGATTAACAATCAGTCAGGTAAAAGATCGAAGCGCCCTCTGAGCATTCTGATTGTTGAAAATATTCATAAAATGATCCGAAGAATAGCGTTTTTATTTTTGTTTATAGCGACTTTTACGCTTTCTTATGCTAAGAATGGTAAGTCATCGGGTGAATGTTTTCGTTTCGTTTTTTCGAAAAATCTCATATTTGAAAATTTGAAACTTCATTTTGGAAAATTCTATGTATTGAAACGAAATCATTCGCCATCGCAATAGCACTAGAAAATCCTGTATATTGAAATTTTAGGATACCACAAACGTTTTCGTTATTTGCCACTATGTTTTTGTGAACCTAGACATGATTATTTTATGGATTTGACACTGAATAGAAATATATTCAATAGAAATATTGTTTTCAAACATAGATGTTCTTCAGGAATGCATTGTAAGGTTTTTTATCATCTCAAAGATATACAGTGCATCTTATAAATTAAAAATTCGAAAAAATTTTTAAAATTCGAACTACTAAACTTTTGATCATATCTCGGACGAATAAAAAGATTTTTCTATGGGATTTGTTTTATATTATAGCTGATGGAAAACTGAACAAATCCTGTAAAAAATTTTTTTATACAACTTTCTTTTCTTCAATATAGCATCCCATGCGCTAGTTGGAAAGTTTTCGTTTCAATACTCAAACTTTTCTTGTTTAAAGTTATCAATCTTATGAAAAGTGTCGTCCCGTGTACACATGTGTTTGTGTACACATGTGTTGTGTACACACGAGCGAAATCGTCGTAAGAATCGAATTTGAATTTATTTCCTTTATAGATTTGTTATTCACGACAAAAGAAAATTTTGAGCCAATGTGTTCAACTCACGAGTACTCATGTGTACACATGTGTTTGTGTACACGTGTATTGTGTACACAAACACATGTGTACAGGGGACAACACTGCTTATGAAGTTTCAAAATTCCCGAATTTAGGTGTGAATGAGAGTTATAAACGCCATAAAAGAAATCACAAGCATCATAAAGATCGAACGCATGAAAAACATAAAGGAATGAAGCATAGTTTTTCGTCTAGAATTTTAAAATAATTACAATTTTCTTGATTGTATATTTATGCTTTTTTTAATCGAATCTCCTTATATCACCATTTAATAAAGCCATAATTTTTTGTAAACGGTGGGTAGTTACTCGATGCTACCCGCGAAAATTCACTTAAAGGGGGAGACATTTATGGCCTAACCCAAGAAAAAAATTTTCTAAAAAGATCATTTTTAGGGGTAAAATCATGCGAGAAATCAATTGCGCGCACCCCGAAGCGTGAAAATGCTTGCCTGAGCCTGATTCAGGAAAAAATTGTGTTTTTGAAGCGAAAATTGACATTTTGAAAATGCGAAAAGTGACAATTTTCACTTCAAAAACACAATTTTTTCCTGAATCAGGGTCAGGGAAGCATTTTCATGCTTCGGCAATGCGCGCAATCGATTAGATGCTATCGAGATTTTTAGGGGGTGTCACTATATCGAGGGAGCACTGTATGTCTATCTAGATTGGCGCTTGACCTTTTTACCTTGGATTTGATCTTGTCAAAAAAATTTTATTCTAAACGCATTAAAATTACCAAAAAACAAAGAAAAAGTTTTGTTACATCAAATTTGAAAAAATTCGCATAATTTGAAGGCCTTTTTATGTCGATTCCACCTAGTTCTTTGGCTATAGTCGCTATCAGTGGGTATTTCGTTCCAATTTTATAGCAAACTCCTAGGAAATCGTCCATTCCAAGGGACCATACAAAAGCTCCCGCATAGCCATTGGATTTTAGCCAATTGAGCTAAAACCTATGGAATTTATACGTAGAAAGAGGTATACTTTGATTTGATAAGATTCTTCATCGTCATAGCTAAACCATTGTTTTCCTAGGACTAGATAAGGAACTTTGGCTTCGTTGTCGAAAACTCTTCTAGCGCCTTTCGATAGCATATCGCAGATCTAGAAAGTCTTAAAAAAATCGAATTTTGCTCGAGATAGTCTTATAGGTTAAACTTACAAGGGACTTTCAAGGTTTGAGAAATTCAGATTTTTCGAGACCTAACTCAAAAGTTAGGAAAAGATGTGGAAAAAACGAATATAATAAAGTTACAAAATTTTTCGATTTTTACTGTGCAAAAAAATTTGTCTGCGATGGGATTCGAACCCGCGATCTTGTTGCCAAAAAGCCGATGCTTTGTCACTGCACCACCGAGGCTTGTTTATGATGCGACGTCTTTTCAAACCAAGTACTAGTCGTTGTTTCTATGTTTTGTTCATTATTACGTTCTTTCAATTTTATGGTATTTGTTTCACACTTTTGTAATAAAAAGAATTAATACTTGGTTTGAAAAGACGTCTTATCATCAACCAGCCTCGGTGGTGCAGTTACAAAGCATTGGATTAGGTCGCGGGCTCGAATCCCGCTTGCTGACAAATTTTTTTGCACAAAGTATAAATCGAAAATTTTTTTAAAATACTTAAATTTCACGATAATTACACTTAAATTTTCACGACTTTTTTGCGTGAACAAAATCTTTAGAAGATAGCTTACATCTGCATAAGTCACTTCACCACCCCATCCAAAATATCTCGTTCCATTCGATTTTCCTATACAAGGAGCATGTACTCCGGTATCGTTTTCTGAGAACAAAGTCCATCCTCTTCCAAAAGTTGGAAAACCAACAATAATCTGATCTTTTCGCATGCCGTTATCTACATAATATTGGACCGCTTCTTTCTAGAAGTTTATATGTAATACTTGAATCATAAACAAGAAAGTTTTCGTTTCAATACGTAGAATTGTGTTTCTTATGTATTGAAACGAAAACTTGAGTCAGATAAAGTTAGCGCATTAAGTCTTACAATATTTGAAGTTGTTTCATTAGGATAGTCGTCGTTTCTTCCAAACAATGGGCTATTAAAACCAGTATAGTTTTGTTGAGCAAAATTATGGAATTCATAGGTCATAACATTGATATAGTCGACATATCTAAAAGCTTAAATTTTGATATGAATTAACAATAAATCTCATTTGTGGGCTTTTAGATATAAAAATTTGATATTTCGGTAAAAAAGCTCGTCTTGTTCAAAATTTCAAAAAATACAGGTCAATTGTGTAAACGGGAGAAGAAGCAGAAGTACA